>CM052131.1:13781057-14048707 GCA_028454255.1 Halictus ligatus
CTGTTTTCCGCATAATTACCGACGCGTCGGCTATTTAGAACGCATCCGAGTAAAATGTCCCCGTGAACGTAGCCGCACGGAAATAAATAGAGCCGTTAGCAGATTTTCTACTGCTGTTTCTATTTCTCCTCTTTCTTTTTCTTCTTCTTCTTCTTCACCTCCTTCTAGCCGGAGCAACTCCTCCTTGCATGCTTGCAATTGCACGCCGATCGAAGCGCTCGTTTCCAATACGTTTTATCTGCGGTTACGTAAGACCAAACTGAAATTCCACGTGTACAGGGTGATCCGTTCTCAGCCTTTCTACTTATCCACACCCTGTAGATTCTGCAGGATTTCATAGTTCGCGGGATATTTTTCTAATTGGTACCATTAACGCTATGTTTACGGGACGCGTCAAAATGGCGAAAATTTCTTTTGGTATATGTTATTTAAAAAATGGCTAAGAATTTGAAACACTTGCGATATTTTTATTATGTAAAATAGTCACCATTAGTGCTCCGCAAACCTAGTACTGAGAACACTGTAAGTGTTTTTCTTTCTCAAAATAGTCGATGGTTCAATCTGCATGCTGGTTCAACCACATCGGACTGGTGTTTCTCATTTGGCTTAGTAGGTTCAGTGTAATAGCTACAATATATCAGATCCCAAGCATAATACATCATTTTCGTGAATTTATTACGGAGAAGCTAAATGATATACAACTAAGCATTGGCCAAAAATCGATATCCCATTAAAATCGTACTTCATCGCATGAATAATCTTGTACGCTTTACAAATTTCTCACTAAATCAATTGTCTTTATGTAGAATAAAAGCACAGCATGCAACCAAAATGTGTCTGCAATACAGAATCGTATCGGAAAAAATAACAAACAATTATGTAGCTCTACGTCATTTAGTTTTCCTGTATTAAATTCATAAATATTATGTGTCTTTTGTACGACCTGATAAGAGGACGAAGAAACAATTCCTCAAACAAAGGCCAACACAATTAACTTCCCATTTCTCAGTTTCCACCGCCATCTGAACTGGAAGGATAGAAACATCGGAAAAAATTGGTATTTTCCGGAACAAAATAAACTGCCGAACTTTCCGAAACTTCGCCAGGTTACTTTCGAATCACCCAGTACAAGGAACGCCTACCCCCATCGTTTCTCTTTGTTCGTTGCTCACGGTCGGTCCTCGTTCCTTTCTTATTTCGTTTCGAAAGTTTTCCTTTGCCCGGGGATTTACCCATTCAGCGGGCAAGTTTGCCATGACAGACAATGCCCAGTGAAATAAAGGGTCGAGGAAGAGGCTGTTTTAAGAGTCCGCAGGTAGGCACTCGAGAAGAAGCGATTTTCGAACTTTCGGAAACACGAACGCGGACCGTATACCCGGACAATACCCGAAGAAGGTATACACCCTCTGACTTATTTCCTCGACCAAGGAATCCCGCCCGGACGGTTATTGCCACTTAATTTGTGTGACGAGGACAACCCAGGAAACCCGCAAGCTTCGAACTTCTTCGGTTTGCTCTCGAGTGGACAATAAACCCGCAAGTTTCTAGATTAGAGTCATTTCAAGGAATATTTTCTCCTCCTCCTCTCTCTCCGCATAATATTTCATTTGGCTTCCTTTTAATTTCGAACTGAACGAGAGAAACTAATAGCCGGAAACTAATTTCTGACTTTAGCCTGCAGTCCCTCGCAGCTTTAATGAAGAAAATTATTTTCATGGAATTTCTGTGGAGTTATTGATAGCATCGAGCGAGAATATTTTAGGAAAAAATGTGAAACTTTAGTATGAAATTCTCAGTGCAATACCTGGAGAACTTTGTAACAAAATGAATGAGCTTTATCCAGACTCAAAAAGTAAATCAACTTTTTAATTATCATACACCTACGGCAGCAATGGTTGCCTCCTCGAAGGCACAGAATTTGCATAAACTCTACTGACCAATGAGAGAATTTGGACTGGAAAAAAATTTATTTTGTACTTCAAGATTTGCTCTTTAAATCCCCAAAAAGATTCAGCACCATATTGTTAATAGTTGCTCAGAAAAAAATGCATAAATATTGCTTTTATGGTTGGCCGCTTTTGTAGAGCCGGGAATGATTAAATGTTTTTGACCTCCGTGAACAAAAATGACTGGTTTCGTAGAAGGGGTGTTTACCGGAACTGTCCGACTATTTTCGAATATAGAATAAACCAGGGGGAAACGGTGACACTGGTTTAGAATGGACCGATATATCGGAAGAAGGGAAAGCCCGTCGTAGAAACGAAATCGAAAATAGACGTTGGGGAGCGAACGGTTAGCTTATATTTAGGCTGGGAAGCGAAGATGTACAATGTGGGTGTAATAGTTAAAGAGAGGTGAGCCTTTAAAAGACGGGGCCGAGGAAGAAAACCCGTGCTTGGAGCAAATTAAAATATTCTTGAGAAATAAACACAAGCAATCCTACAGTTCTACAAAAATTGCAGCAACCCTCAGGTAACACAGTTCTTCAATTTTAAAATTTTTAAAATCCCCTTTTAAACGATTCTAACAAGAACTATTTTTCGTGAATACAATTATCAAATTTTTATGAATTTACATGAACCCGTGAGGCTAATTTAACGTAATTTCCGACTCAGACCGATCATTCGCTACTACAGTTTTATTTCAACGTATTTCGGATGAGGGTACCTACGCGGTTTGACTTTGTTGAGAATTATATCTTACATCGCTCGAGCTCATCTCCGCCGTTACCGCGACGGGTCACGAATGACTCCGGCATAGCATACGGAGTGTTGAGGAAATCCAATTTAAATAATCCCGGGAAATAATTAGCCATTCGAGGATTGTCTGCATTTAAGATAGAAATGTGGATAAATTGTATACATTTTGGCGGAATTTATAAACCACTTTGCGACCCCCGGAGAAACGAAAAGAGGAAAGAAAGTTGTAACGACGGGTGCACGGAAAGTTTTGTTTCTGATATACAGCCACTTGCAGTTGTCACAAATTACTGTTGGTGGCCTAGAAGTTTGCATAGATAGCGAACCTCCACTTTGGGAACTGTTCATACATTTTCGACCGAAAAGAAAGTTGGAAAATTGTAGAAATGGAAACACTGTTGCCCTCTTATCCTTTCCTTTACTGTAGATTTTCATGAGATGGGTGACATTTGTAAGCACAGTATATGCTCGCGTTGAACTAATTTCTACGTGAATTTTATTGGCCTTTCCGGTTTTTGGTTTGTTAACACGATTTTCCTCATAGATTTCCCTTTCTGATAGCAACGAAACGCGACCACGGCGACGTCCTCACTTTATTTTTACCAACGACGCATCCGACGATTACAGGCAGTATATTATTGAACTACAGATAAGTAGGCGCTCAAGGAATGATCGCTTTGACCTCATTACGAGTTATCGTTCCGCGGGTGCCTGCATCCGTTTACACGCGAAAGAAGTCCGCTCGCGTCGAGGTAACTCTGATAATTTCTCTAACCAAACACAGCTCGAACCAACTAATCATTTTTATCAGTTCTATCAACTTATCACGATTATTAACCCTTAGCATTGGAATGGCGACTGTAAGGCACCACTAAAGATTACTGTATCATAATTCAAAATATTGTTTACATTATTAAATTTATTGGTATTTATTAAATTACTAAACATTTCAGTATTGTACAAAGTAGATTGCACCATTTTCGTATCTATGGCATGAAAAAAAAAATATGTAGAAGGAAAATATTCTAGTTCCGAAGAAATGTTTTGTTTTGGAGTCAAATAGCTTCGAGTGTTATAATTAGGTATATGGATATGGCAGTGGAGGTGAATATACAACAACGTAGCTTACTTTCAAGTGTGTTTATGGTAGGAAGGTCCTACAACGACTGACTAGGTCAACGCGTGTGCGCTGTTCAGACGCGTGTCAGTATTGTGTTTTGTAATTGTACAGATGTCGTTAGACAGGTATTACATTGGTTTCCACCTTATCGATAGCTTATAGTTACACATTATATATATATATATATATGTGTGTGTGTGTGTGTGTGTGTGTGTGTGTGTGTGTGTGTGTGTATAAACTGTAAATAACACTAACTGTAACACCAAATAACACTAACATAACTGTAAAATAACTCTTAACTGTAAATTCCTGTGATTATTACAGAAGAAAGACTTGTTTCCTTTTTTCTTCTTTTAACAACAATACTTATCCTAAACTATACTTATATAAACAACAGTTATATCGTACATACTAGATTATTTTTACATTGTTCGAATTTTACATTACTTAGCGGTTTTGTTAGTAAGTCTAGGTTTATCGTACCATCATTATACTTTTCATTAATAAAATGAAATCGGACGTCTATATGTTTAGTTCTTTTATGTATTATACCGTTTTTAATTAAACTTAACGCGCTCTGATTGTCAATGTGTAATTTGGCTTTTACCTTTTTATTAATTAACGTTTCTAATATTCCCTTCAGGCAAATCAGTTCTCTACAGCATTCAGCTGCTGCTATATATTCAGATTCCGTTGTAGACAGAGCTACGATAGATTGCTTGCGTGAACACCAACTAATCGGGCCGTTTCCATATAGTATGACATAGCCCGTTGTGCTTTTTCTAGTTGCTGTGTCACCTGCAAAATCCGAATCGCTGTAGCCAACTACCCGGTTTGGGTTGTTTTTGGAGTATTCTATGCCAACATTCTTGGTACCCTGTAGATATCTAAGAATGCGTTTTATATTACATATGTTCTGATTTGAAGGTTTTTCTATAAATCTGCTGACGTAATTGACCGCGAATGCAATGTCTGGTCGTGTTTTCGTAGTTAGATACTGTAAACTACCTACTAGCTCTCTGTAGGGAAAACGAATTTCTGACATTGTATTATCTGTATTTGTATCTATATTACTACTTACAATAGGCGTTCAGACATTTTCTGCATCGTTCATACCATAATCTTTTACCAATTTTTCGATATAGTTAGCTTGATCTAATTTTGATATGTTGTTGTCTCTTGTTACTCTTATACCTAAAAAACTTTCAAAAGAACCATAAAATTTTACCTCAAATTCTGTAGTTAATTTGTTCTTTGCATATTTTAAATCTTTCGTACTATTGCACAGTGTTATACCATCATCTACATGTAATGCTAAAATCATAAATCCCTTTTTGGATTTGAAGATACAAGGATCTGATGGAATCGGTTCAAGCCCGTTTTGTCTCACAAAAGATTTGAAATGCTGATTCCATTTTATTGGCGCTTGTTTAAGCCCATAAATGGCCTTTTGAAGTTTGTATACTTTATTTGTATTTTCAAAACCCCTCATGAACCCCTTAACGCACAGTTTTCTTTTTCTTTAAACCGGCCAAAAAAAAAAATCAATTTTTGATATACTGCGCTTTTGTTCTGTGGAAAAAGGCTATATTTTATTCTTGAATAAATAAGTGTTATAGCTTACAATCCCATGTAAATGATAAATATGAATAAAACGATTTTTTTTTCTTTGCTTTCACATTGTTATTTTTAATTCTAGATTACATTCGAGTGTGAAAAATTATAGCAGCATAAAATACAACGCCGCTCGAATTATCTCGAGTGTGCACAGTCTGGCCTGTTTAACGCGCTCGAATTAACTCGACCGTACATGTTAAGGGGTTAAAAGTGAGTATTTCCCATTACTTTATAAAAATCAGAAGAACGTATCTATCCAAGTTTCCAGCCATTTTTTAAATAATATATACCTAGGGAAATAAGTTTGTTGAGTAATTCCCCGTAGATGGATCTTCAGAATCTCAATAATCGTAAATTAAAAATATTAGAACCCGTCATTTTGACGAGTCCTGTAAACCTAATGTTAAATTTCATCAAAACCGGAGATGAGTTGTACTTTCTAAATAATTACCAAAATTTGCTTTACTTAATAGATTGAAGTGAATATTCATTTCCAAGATTATTGAAAAAAAGAAGGTTGGTCATATGTGACCGACGTGGCACTCAAAGTGTCAACGCAAATAAACTCAATATATTTGCAACCTTTTTCACCGGTTTATTTTGCATAGTAATTTCTGAGCACCGTCGAGTGATTTCCGGTTTATGTTAGACCGCGGCTCGTTATTCGCCGCCGCGAAAAATTGAGTCATCGGGACGTGTGCACGCAACCCCATCGTCGTGGCACTTCTTCGAGAGGTTGGTGCATTCAGGAATCGATTCGTGAGATAGTGTGCACGCACACGGACACGTTGCAAGCGCGCATCAATCTCGCGGTATCCGACGAGCGACTACGAGTAATAGGTACTTACGCCTCGTATCAAATTCATAAACTCCCGGGAGTCGATTTAATAATATTACGATTAATTGGCCGTCTCTCCCTTTCTCTCTCTCTCTCTCTCTCTCTCTCTCTCTCTCTCTCTCTTCTCCAGGCACAAATTCCCTCGGCTTTTAATCTGATCGCGAGTACCGTTTCAATTATCCGGGGAGCACGACGATGCTTCCGATTACGCTTCTTTCGGTTCTGTTTTATAGAACGAGAAACAAGCCCGGTCTTTTCTTTGCCAAACCACTGTGCGAGTTATGCAGGACGATTCGAAAATAGTGGTTGTGCGTCTAAGTCCCTAATTTATATAGTGGTATTTGGTTGATAGCCTAACGCTGTAACTATTTATTATCACCTGACTGCAGATTTTACGCGTTTATGGTAGGAGCGGTTTAAAGAAAAAGACAGTTTAAACAATTTCAAGAGCTTGACGGCATTAATCCGAGCTTATTGAAGCTAGGATGAGGTTTGTAAAATTTTAATGTGGGGGAAAGGCTGGCAATTATATTTGTTCCTTTGACCTCGATTTTTGACAGCGAATATCTGTGACAAGATGTGACGAGATTCAAAGAAAATGAAGAAAGAAGATTAGACTTGTGCGCTATCACCATCTGTTTCGCTGTCTACCTTCGTTATGAAAATGTTTTATTAAATGCGACGCGTCCTCATTACGAAATATTAAAACAATTTAACTGGTGAGAGTCGTGGACATTAGCACGTTCCGTACGAGCGTCACGTATGCGTGAAGACCACGATTTTGTATTTTGCACAAAGAAAAAATGAAATTAATTTTATACACCTTTTTATTTAAAATTGTAACGCATGGAGAACTTAATTTCTCCTTGACAATTTTTATTTTTATATTTTACAAAAGGATGACGTTAATGGAATTAAAAACTGTGAAAGGCTACTGCCGAAACAAAGCATGGTAGCATTTTAAACACCAAATTGTATAAAACTAATCCGAATTCTATTCTTTCTTCTATTGTTTTTATATTTAAATAAATTGCGAGCTTGTGAATTTTACTTGCGTCTGCCAGTAGTAGCGAATGTGTTATAAATTGAAGCGTGCAAATAATTCGCAAGCGTCGACGTCGGTATACACTCTCGAGCCTCCGGGAGTGCAACTATCGAGGTCCCTACTGTAATTTACGATCCCGTTTACATTGAACACGAGATTTGAAGGAAAGCCGAGGAGCAGAGCGGTTTTTCGTGCATTGAATCCGGAACGGATCCGCGTAGCAACGACAGTCAGACGTGAAATATTTATTTCTGCCAATGGATATAACGGTAGCCGGAGTGACGCCAGAGCAGAGATCCATCTGGGTGATTACCGAACCAGTAATAATGGATACCCTGTGTCCCCCCTCCCACCATCGATCGGTAAGAGATGGTAGTAGCAGAGGAGGCTGTTCTCTCTCGCCACCTTCTCGGAAAACCTTAGGATGGAACGAACTGAACTCACCTTGCCCAGCAACGGCAACTTCCTGCGCTTTTATCGAATCGAAACGAACCGCGCGGAAAGCTCCGAGGAGCTCGATCTTGTTATACCGTGCCGGGTTGCGAACTGGAAACCTGCATCGCTGCTATACCGGCAGATCCACCTTCGGTGGGATCTTTACTTTCCCCTTCCGTCCCTTGTGTTACTATCCCATTTCAAGTTTTTCCGACGCATTTTTCTCGTAAATCTGTAAAATCTACCCATTAGGCTGCGAAAGTTTTGGGACTCTCGAAATAAATCATTTGTACTATCTCGTATTTGGCTACATGCTGTTTGAAATAATCGTATGCTAGTTTATTCGAACAGCGAAATAATCTTGTTAAAAATTGTTTCATTATTGCATCAAATTGACATAACGGTCAAATGTCCAAAACGTTAGGCGTTCCGTTTCACAGTGCGACTATCGCAGGCTATTTATGCGAATATTCATCGATAGTTCTGCGGAAGGAGTATCGCTCGGAGGACGCAAAGACCACTTTTCACGTAATTGCGTTCACCGTTTGTATTCCATTGTTGTCGACCGCGCGGTGACTTATTGCCTCGTTTCTCTTTTCGCGAGAACGGGTCCGAAACTCCGGCGAAGAACGAAGGAAGAGAGCGAGAGAAAGAGAGATTGAAAGAGAGAGAAAGAGAGGGGGGGGGTTCTTCTCTCGCCCTTTCATGGAGTTTCCCCGGGCGATCGACTGCGGGACGGGACGCGTTGCACCACTCGTAAATTACAAGATACGAACTCACGGAGGAAACATATCTAACGAGGAAATACTGCGTCGACGCACGGCTCGTCTCGCAGGAAGCACGAGTTTACGGCGATTTGCTCGAAGAGGTTGCCTGCGCGACCTACTCGCGGTGAAACATGCATGTTCTTTCACTCGGAAGGTGTTCCCAGAGGCTTCTCGTTCCGCTCGTAACTCAAAATAAAGTCGGTCCGTAAATATCGTTTCTCGTCCTGCTTCAGATAAATAAAAATACGGTTTATCGATGGAGGGAAACGACTAGGCGATCACCCGGCGCGTGACGATACACGGATTAAGTTTTCAGAGAACGTTCCAAAGATCGTCGGGATATTAATCCCGGATTCACGACTTTTTTCGAGTCGTTTCATCCGAAATAAATAAAGGAATAATTTCTTGACGGTGAAAAATTCCGATACGAAAAATAGAAAGTTTTGAGTTGACAACAAGAGGGTATATTTCAACGATGAAGCCTACTGCTGAGATATTGTATTATAACGTAAATAAGTTCTTAGGAGGGAAATCATTTTTTTTTTGCAGCTAGGTTGACAACGTCAATGAATACTGTAAATATTCCTGCAGTTCCCTAAACTGATCTATTTGAGTAGTTTAAAAAACAAGACAAAGATGGTACTTTCGAAGTTATAAAAAACCAAGATTTCTTTAAAGGTAAAAAATTCTTTCAAAAATTTTTTAATGAAAGCCCTGTTCCCTGGTTCGCCCATTTAAAACTAGGGAGAAGTTTTATTGTTACAGTTAACAGAATGCGCTCCGATCACTATAACCTGGCTGCTTCACTAACGCGAGTAGGCATTGTCAATGATAGCCAGTGCAAATGCAATCGGGACTGCGCAACCCTCGATCATATAATACGGCAATGCGAATTGTATAATCCACAAAGACGCAAGCTAACAAAGGCCCTACTTAGTATGGGCCTTCAACTACCTCTTCATGTAGACACACTCATAGCGAATCCAAATATTGAAGCTTGTCTTAGTGTTCATTCCTTTTTCAAAAATTGCAATCTACATATTTAGTATTCACGTACATTGTTATCGTATTGACTTGTATTATTATTGTATTCTTCATGTTCTATCTCCGTATTCTATATTATTGTACCCACTTATATTATTTCTGTAAAGCAGAATAAACCCAGAAGGGTTTCAAATGCTTAAAAATAAAAGAAAAACAATTTTTTACTGCATTAAGAACCGTAGTCTACGGTTCGTCGACCACTGTCGCTGAATGAGGGGAGGGATGACGAATCGAGGAAAAAAGGTTGCACTCTGCCAGTACTGGAGTATGGCAGGACAGAGACGAAACGCATCACTTGACCGGGCCACGGCGGAAGCATGGGGAAAAATTAGAGTGGGGGAACACGTCTTGATCTAGCGGTTCATGGTAAATGTACGCAACTGCAATTGAAAAGAGGCCACTTACAGTCAAGAATTATACAACTAATTGTATAAAGTTGTGCACTTTTATAAATAAATAAAAAGGGATGCCACAGGGTCACACACATTTATGTAACCAGCCAATGAATGTGCATAGAGCGAAAATATTGAATTAATTTTCAGATTTGGAACAACAATCCAATCGGAACCAGTCGAATCTTAAGCCCTTGCCGTACTTTAACGAGTATGACTCGTGGCGAAGATTTTGGCCCAAATGTAAACATCACGAGTCTGACTCGTAGACTGAAAATCGTGCTAAACGTAAACATCGCATGTGTGACTCGCGGAACGATTTACAAATTACTATATCGCAGGTATTTGTATTTCGGCTAGCATTGTAATTGTTTTCGAGCATCATTCTGGTCTGTTTACCGCGCGTTGACCCCCACTGCTTAGGCCCGTATTTCCTCGAGATAAATGGCATGGGAAGAGGTTACAAGTCGCAGTCAATTGTACTATAATTTTAACTCTAAACCTACCGACAATTCTTGTCCACCTATTCCTACCGTGTGTGGTTAAAATGACCGGTCCTGAAAAAAGTAATTGGTAATATAATTAAACATAGATATTAATCAATTTGTTGCTGAATGAATTAGTAGAGGAACAACTTCCATAAAATAACGATACAAATTTATTTTTATATAATTGCAATTATATTGCAAATAAACTATTTTACATAAAATATATTAGAATACAATTGTACTGTGGTGTCCACCTTTGGATGTGTTTGCTATGAAACATTATCAACCAGGCACGTGCACAATACTATATTATCTCGTACAAGTAGGACAAGATACAAGTATTTCTTGGGGGGAAAAAATTAAACGAGAAATGAATACTGAAAAACACATTGTATACGTACTTTAAGAAAAGTCGTAAAGATAAATAGAGATGTGATTATGTTCTATGTACGAATTTATACGCAGCAGTTTGAAAAGACCAATTTGACCGGCCGTGGTAGGTTTAGTATTAATCCTGCATAAAATCAATGAAATTTCTTTCGAAAATAAAAATATGAATTGCTAAATAAGGAAACGTAATTTCTGCGAGAGATTCCAGGAAACGCGATGGCGAATTCAACGGTGTTCGTTCCTTGAAAGACGTCGATTCGAATTGCTCGGGTGAAATGAAATTTCTTTTTTCCTCGTCGCCCGGAGGAAACGTATTGAACGGTGCCAACACGGTTTTCTCCGGACGAATATTCCGCGCCTCGCGGAAATTTTAAACTTATTTTCGCGCGCGCGCGCTCGCGTCCGATTCACGCGTCGTTGATTTCGATATGCCGTGCTCGATCGCCTCGGAATTCGCAATACCATCCATCCACGACCTTATTCGAAGTATCCGATAATACCTGAAGCCTGATCCGCACACGGTCCAAGAAGTATCTGTGCGATTGATGAATATTATTACCGGCACGTAATGAACCTCGACTCGATCCGGAAAGCGTGATTTTCGTTATAGTGCTGCTCTGCGAGCACGGTGCTCTTCCCTCCCACGATTATTTCGCCAATTTGATCTCGATAATAATGCCGTGGCGAAACTCGAAACAAAAGTAACCGGGAAGCAAAAATTGATTTCATGATTTCGTCAACTCGATCGAAGGGAACTAATTGCAAAATAATGCGATATTTAATTTGCGAATCGAGAAGTTCGCGTTCAGAGAGCTTGCTGATTTAAAACTGTTAAATTTGGATTTTTCATATAATGAAAAATTGATTCATGAATTTGATGACGCGTCGAAGAAAATTAATTGAACAATTTTCTGATTTTAAACGGATAAATTCCGGTTTTATGGTACATCAAAAAATTAATTTCAATTCGTTGATGCATCAGAAAAAAGTTAATTGAAAAGTGGTCTGTATTGATTGCAATTTGCGAATCGTGGAGATTGAAGTTCAGAGAGTTCGCAGAATTTCAAACTATTAATTTAGGTTTCATCGTGCAACGTAAAATTGACACGTGGAATCGTTATTGAATTTATTGAAACGTCCAAAAAGAGTTAATTAAAAAACGATAGGTTGAGTTTCGGTATCTGCGAATTTTCTGCAAGTCTACCGTTCAATTTCAGAGAATTTTCAGACTTTAATCTGTTGAATTTATTCGTGGAATCGTCGATTACTACAGTATCAAGAATAGATTAAATTGTTGGGGAAATATTTTTCTGTACTTCGTCCGATTCTTTCCTTCAAATTCAATTTTAAGAGTGCATATTCGGTTCATTCTCAGCTACCATACTTATTCAAAAGAAACCTGACACGTAAATGGGCGTTCTAATTTATATGCATTGCAATTTTCACGCGACCCCATATTTTCTCTTCCACGAGAATAAAGTTTCGTTTCATTTATAAAGATCGATCGTGGTGTTACGTTAATCTGTCGCTAATTCTGAAATCTGTATGTGTCAACGTTGTAACCTGAATAATGAAATTAATGCTGTTTTAATCCACATTTTCCATAAAGGGTAATTTATCCCTGCCAGTTACACTGTTCATTAATCCTCTGCGCTGCTTGAAATGCGACTAACAGCCGTAAAATTTAATTCATCCAACGAATATAAATTCTACGATTCAACAAAATTTGATAAATTCAAAGATGTAAAATTAACCCTTTCTGAACGAGAATTATTTTTTATGTTCATACTTTCCATGAATGGAACGTATTTATTTTCTGTACGAAACAGAAATGCTGTGCTAAATGTAAGAATTGGATGAGGAAAAGAATTTAATGAAAATTAGTTTGGTATTATAATAACTACACTGCGGATCTTTATGTAAAATAAAAACCGTACGCATCAATTGCAAGACATAAGAACCAAATAGGAATTTACTTCTCTCATCAGTGGTTCTATTCAGTTCTACAAAATAACCTCTTTATTGTTGGAAATTACGCACACCAATTTCTGAATAAATGCATAAAATTCGCACTCTATTGTTCACCCACTGTACGTTTCGCGACTTAAATTCGATCACGTTTGACATTAAATTTTGCAAAAAAACTTAACCATCGCCTCGCGTGCGACAGCCAACCGTCATACTAATTTCCATATTTCAGCAAGAAAAATTCCATTAAAAACAAAAAGTCTATTTTCAGGACAAACTGACCTCGAGTGCATAAGGGTTGTTTGCTCGGGCGGATCTGTCCGAAGCAAACGGCTAGACGCAATCCCTGCACGTCTGAGAATACTGCGTCCATCGGCTCGTTAATAATTCGGTCCAATTATAGCGGACATTAGGGCTACCGGCCGGTGCAGTCTATAATGCACCCGGCTCCAGCAAGGTCGAACTGAAAAGCGGCTTTTGCTCGAAAGTTCGCGATATTGCATGCGAATCCTACAGGCCGGTCGAAGAGATAATGCAGCTTTGGCTGGACAGTGCATCGTCTGCGCCGAGTTTATAGCAGAGGACAAGGACACTTGGTCAGCGCGATTGCATTTGTCAATACGCTAATCTCCATGCATTGTTGTGGTTCCGCGGCCATGCGCCGCGCGCACGCTCCTGTGCACCATAAATATACTGGGTGCAGCGAAAATTGCACAGCCAGATACACGTGCTCAATACTGCGTAAAAAGAGGTCTGAATTTCACTCCGAGTTTAAGTCAACATTTTCTTAGAAATTTATCGTTTGTTCTGACAGCTAGCAAAATATAAGCCCCTTGTTCTAGAACCTCTTTATGTTAAGAATTTAATAATTTAATAATTTAATGCGATGGAGGGGGGGGGTGTATCTCTATGAAAATTAAACATCGTTTGCGTCAACTACAAGACTTCTTGTAGGTAAAGCGTTGCAAAAGCATTATGTTTCAGTGTTTCTCAAATGATACACGCAATTAGCAGATGAAATTATCAGAATACAAAACGTACTTTTCGAACGTATTTGTTTCGATAAAAAATTGAGAAATTGCAATTTCTTTGAAATGTTTTTCAATTGTCATCTAATGCGTTAATCCTTCTGATTTATAAGTAAATAAAAAAATAAAAAATCCTTCTAATTTGTCGATACCATACGATAATAATACCATACTCATGCGATTTGCTCTGATATTAAAATCGTTATTCTGTTTCAAACCATGTCCAAACATTAACACGAATCAACGTGTCCACTCGCGTTCGCAAAATCCCATTTCGCAGCATATAATTTGCATTCAACGGGGAGCTCAATGCCGAAATAGCAATGATCGCAGCAAAACTGCTGGTCCGCGAAACGAGTATAATCCACAAGTGCTTAACAATCGTCCGTCACGCGACAATCATACTCTTTATCCCAGGAGCATGGTGCATCCGCGTCTCGCAAGTTTGTTTTTTCTTTTCCGCATACGACGAAATTCGTGCGACACAACCGGTGTGCAAATCAAGACGCTACGTTTGTATTTATAAAAAAACAAAAAGAACGCGAAGAAGAAACGAGTAGAGGACTGGTTCGACACCGTGTATAAGCGAACTCGAGACGTGTCCCGCATACAGATATATGCCTGTGCGCCGTGTTATGTATTAAAGCGTATCACGAGCACGCGAGCCAGCTTGTCGCGCTTATTCTGTTTATGCCTCGCGGTATTCGGGCTAACGACGAGTTTCTTGTCCGCCAAGTTCCCAGTTAATCACCGCTAAAATCCCGCTAAAAAAACCGCCAAACGTATTGGATATTGCCACGAGACACTCGTTTCAGGCGCTAATTCGGCCCCGAAAATATGACCCTTTATGGGACTTGCGAATGCGAGACCTACACTGTAGTTCCGGGGAAGGACGTCGCACCATGAACATGATAGAAGTGCAGCGAGATTGATTTATTCAGAGGATTAGTATCTATGCGTTTATGAAAAAAATGATTAGATCAAATGCAGAATAGCAAAGCCTTTTAAAGAATTTCAATAGACTGCTGCGTCACTTTCAACAATATAAAATCATTGAGAAATGTATATCTACATATACAGCTCCGTAACTAATTAATTAATCTGTAAAATCGTTGAGAAAAGAAATAAATGCCTACGTAGCTCTTGTGTAGTTGCAATTAATACAAATGATTTTCATCCTGTATAAAAATACGCAGAATTATGGGCATACAAGTATTCAAATAAATGTAGAAGAACAATGAACAGGAATTTTTTAAATCTTTCACAATTAACGATAAAAGATTAATTCTTTTGGAAACTTTTCAATGCTGTGCTACCGTAGACCGTCGAGTTTTCAGTTTCAGTTTTGGTCTATCGCAAACAATAGGAGTTCGTCGCAGCGAGAGCCCTAGTCTGTTGAAACGGGGTAGTCGTTCTAGGGGGTGAAACAGTAGAATAGGACAGGTATAGCGTTCCCTCTCTCTCTATTGACCGTTTCTACTGTTACCCCACCCAGTCTCTCACGCTGTCCCACCCTGAAACCATCTACTTTGTTTTGTTAGATAATACTTTCTCCCCTCGTGGGAGAGATCTACCGATTTTCCGCCCCTGTTCCTCTCTTCTTCTCAGACTATAGCAACGTCTGCCTCGGCCATCGACTGAGCTCATACGGTATCTTGTTTGGTATCGTGTCTCGTGTCACGGGACAGCTACTTCACAGACCCAGAAAAAGTAACTCCCTTGCGGGGAACATCGAACTTTGATATGGGGTTACTGACAGGGACCCTAATTTCTCTTATGTAGAACGATACCCCAATTTCGGTTTTAACCAGCTTTGGTGTAGCGATAGTGCAAGGGTTCGTGAGGATGTGTGTGGAATTTTAGCCGTGGTTTCTCGGTAGTTTGCAAGATCTAACCACAACTAAATAATTCATATACATCGCAATCGACCTGTATGCTATCCACCATGCGAGGTCCCGTCGAACTCAAAGTGACTGTGTCATAAAATCAAGTACAGTGATCCCAAATCAATCAAGACCAGAGAAACTGAAAAACATGTAACAAAGCGATTTTCGAGATACGTTCTCTGCGACGCACTCAAGGGTCGATCGGGTGTCTGTCGAGTGAAAATCGATGATGTAAAATATACATAGTCCCAAGGACTTATCACTGTACATTTGTAACTTTGAGCGACCTTGCGCGATTCAACCGGCGAAAGAAAATGCAACATTCTTTCGGAGAAAAAGAAGAATAATTCATAACAGTCTTTGTGAAGAAATAGTTTTCCCCAGTCTGTCGTCTTTCGAACTATTTCTAACGACGGATTACTCATGGAAACTAGGAAGTGTATCGCAACCAGCTACGCGTAATCTTTGCAGAATATTTTTTTATCCGCGGCGCACGTGCAGGAACGTCACGATTATTTTTCACCCGAAGAAGATACTTTCGATGAGTCTCGCAGATTAGATAGACAATTCGTGTCTCTGAGATAGCGCGCGTTAATCGTTGATCGACGATGCACTTTTCTGTTCTGCGAGATACTATTATCTCTTCAGAAAATATTTGCTCTCTTTCGGGAATGCGGAATTTTTTGAAGGAGGGTTTTTAATCTGTGCGTTCTTGCATCGAGTCTTCAATGTGATGGGATAAAAGATTTTGATCTTAAGCAATGTTAATTATAATCGTTTGGGGATCATGATTTCATATGTACACCTAAAATAGTGCACCGGGCTAAATAAAAATTGTTGAATAGAATGTAGAATGGATACCAGTGGCGTATTTATACTTTTGCCACCTAGGGGCTACCTCTAAACCTCAGCTTTCCAAAGGGCCAACTCCCTTCTCGCTCGCTCCCTTTTACACTTTCTCCCCATAGGTTTATCAATAGCACAAAGCACAAAATCATTAGTACTACCCTAATTTTGTTCAACCTATTTTTCAGGTATGGGGGAGTTAGGTACTTGGATTCTGCACTCCCCCACCCTCGTAGGGTTTAAATGATTTCTTGTAATTTCATACACCGTCCTTCAAACATGTTATTTTTATTTTTAAATTGGTTAACATTTTCATTTATTTGGTTTTATTGTTGTGACTTGTGACTTTGGTATTTTCCCCAAAAATTTGCCGCCCCCTTAAATCAGCCACTGACGGATACTCGGATACCCAGTGACCAATTAAAGACGTACAAAAAATCATTAATTCGTTCGTAACGAAAGCCAAGAACACGTTTGCGCTCGAGCCACAAGCTCGCGGTGCAACCTTAAAAAACGATTTTCCAAGAAAAGCGACTCACCTTGATGCCGCTACGTCCTTGCTGTTTCAACAGCACGTTCTCGGGCTTCATGTCGCAGTGTATAATCTTATTCTTGTAGAGAGCATCAAGACACTGCAGCAACGAGTGCGCGAACCTCCTGACGAGCTGCATGCTGAACCCCTGGAACTTGTTCTTCTTGATCAGCTCGTACAAGTTAATGCTGAGCAGCTCGAAGGTGATGCACATGTGCGAGCGGAAGGTGAACGAATCGAACATGTGTATAACATTCATGGTATCATCCTTGTCCTGTTCCCTTAGCTTTCTCAGTATCCTGATCTCTTCTTGCGCCTGTCGATGGAACCTTTTCTCGTTCCTGACCATCTTGAGGGCGACGTGCTCGTGCATCTTATGATCGTAGGCTTTGACCACTTGCCCGAAGGATCCTCTACCGATGCCTCGGAGCACCTCGTACCTGTACGCCACGTGATCGTGAGCCACGTGGATGTAGGAACCTTGATCGTTATCATAGTCGCAATTATTCGGCCAGCCCATGATGCCTGGCCTCTTCTTGGCGTTGGCGCCGATGAAGTAGATCTCCGGGTACTTGTAAATCTCCTGGTACTCGTACTCGGTCAGTTTGTCTTTGTAGATCTTCATGACCAGGTCCGGGGTGACGGTGATCGTCTTGGGCTTGAACGGAACCCCATCGAGCGAGCTCGCATCCGCTCTGCCATTCTTCACCATGGCAGTGCTGGACTGCCCGTTCGGTTGCTGTTGAGAATTGTGGCTCGAGTTGTGGGTCGAGTTGTGACTGGAATTGTGACTGGAGTTGTGGCTCGCGTGGGAGCTCAGGCTCAGGTTCAGGCTGTCCGAGTTGTTCCCGGTCAGGCTGAGCAGGCTGTTGTTCGCGCTGGAGCTCAGGCTCGGCAGGTGGGTGCCGACCATGTGACCCGCGTGGGCCAGGTGGCTCGGCGACGACTCGCTGGCCGGCTGCTTCAGGGACAACGTGCTCGCCTTCAACGGCGGCAGATGATTATTCTCGCTCGACGATATGTACGTCTGCGTCGAGATCGCGCTCGCCGGCACGAACGGGTGCGGCCTTGACAGCGGCATCTCGCTACCGCTTACCGATACCACCGACAACACGTCCACCGACACCAGCGCCGATGGCGAACGACGCTCCGATGTTCGGTCAGGCTGAGCCAGAACTAGAACGATCATGCTACACAACCACATGTGCCTACGTGATCACGCCGCTGGTGCATCGCTGACGATGACGGTACACCACTCGACCAACGGCACATCCGAACACCTGATCGCCGCGACCAACAACCTCACGCTGTTCCAAGGACGATCCGGGCGAGCACCGTGCCGGCGAACACCTGAGCCTCCACATTGGTCTCCCTCCGACAGCCGATTCGAATGTCCACCAGGCTAAGGATTATCCTCGTGACTTCCTCTTGATGTTCGCCCCCGTGTCTAGGACCGGGCCGCTCTCGTGGTAGTCGCTCGTTGACTGGTTAGATAGACCCCCAGTTAGGCAAAACCGACAATCTTCGCGACACCACCCAAGGACCGACAATCTTCGAGGCCACCTCTAGATATTCGCCTCTGTATCTAGGATCTAGCTGCGCTCATAGTAGCCACTCAATGACTCCCCAACAGATCCCCCGGTTAGATCAGTCCGAATGTTACTCTTTAAGTTTATCTTCGATTTGAACCGCGCGCGATATCTCCCGAGCTAAAGACTGACAATCCTCAAGACCGCCTCTAGATTTCCGTTTCCGTGTCTAGGATCTTATCCGAATCACTCGACGACTGGCTAGATAGATCCTCCCGTTAGAGATCAGTCCGAATGATATATTCTTCGAACGTGTTTGAACCCGCAGCGTTGTTCTCTTAATACCCTACAGTGTATTGTCGATTCGATTTAAAAAAAAAAAAAACATCAGTTTGTTGGCGTTAGTCGTTCTTGCGTGCCCAGCTTGTCGTCTGGAATAAATGAATGAATACGTTCAGTCTCGTGTCCCGTTCGTGAAGAAACGTAAAAAGTTGTCGAAATAGTGTTCGGGGTTAGCCGGAAACCGCTTCGGTCGGTGCGCGCGTTGTCGACACGCGCCCGCGGTTCGAAAGATGATGATCGATCGTCTAAAAATATTTTCCCGGCGAGAATAAACGAAAGAGAGGCCGGCGAGCCTTCTCTCTTGCTCCGGGTTGTGAACGCAAAAGCGGACTAGAGAGAAGCTGCAACCGAACGACGCGATTCTCCGAGAAGTAAAGCACTATAGAGGCGCAGGGCAGAGACCCGTTTTCCGGCTGTGGGTTTTTTCGATATGCTTTCGTGTCGTCGCACGAGAAGCAACTCCCCTCCAAGTAGCTCTGCCGCACGCACACGCGCGCGCACACACACACACACACACACACACACGCACGCACGAACATACACACAGCCCAGGGTAGAGAAAAACAAAAGGAACTATGAACCCTT
This sequence comes from Halictus ligatus, assembly GCA_028454255.1. NCBI lineage: Eukaryota > Metazoa > Arthropoda > Insecta > Hymenoptera > Halictidae > Halictus > Halictus ligatus. Next base: position 13,800,609 of record CM052131.1, read on the forward strand.
CGATCTCTCTCTCTCTCTCTCTCTTTCTATTTTTCTCTTGCTATGACGTCACTTCCCAACTATGACGCTCAGCTGTCTCTGAACGTGCGCCTGGTCTCGGGTGGAATTATTTATCCGACTCGCATCAATCCCCTTCGCCGTTGCTTGACCCTTCGTCCCTCGTTACCATCGGCCAGTGTCTCCACCTTCTTTAGCGCATGGAAACGACGAGCTGCTCCTTTTACCTTCGCGCGAGCCTTCGAACGTCTAATTCTGTAATCTATCGCGCACGAGGGCAAACGCATCGTGCGTGCGTGAAAACCGTCCGCCTCTACTGAACCGGGAGGTTATTGGCACCGGTCCGGCCGAGTTTCGACACCTCGCTCCTCCATCCGGACACCCTCAAGACATGTACATGTATCACGACCGTCGAGACGATTCTTTCAATCTCTGGACGCTCTGTCACCGGATCGCGAAAGTCGGATCACGTCCGGTCTCCTACCCTCGGTCATTATCCGATATCGTTGGGGCTCCCCGACGAATGATTATCGAAGCTTACTCTCGTCGAAATGGGAATTTACAGGCTGCGTTTGCTCATCCGGTTGAAACACTGCCGCCCCGAATGATACGCGAACTTGTCTCGAATTGAATCACCCTCGTACAAAATCGAGCCACCGTGTCGCTGGATCAGGTCGTGGACCCCGCACCCATGAAAATCGAAGCAAACACGAAGAACGTGGCCGCACCTTGATAACTGTTTACAAGCGAACGACTGACTATTGCTTTAATCGGACAACGGTGGACGAGTACTTCCGGTGGTTCTTGTTCTCGAGCGCGAATAAATGCAAAAATGGGTGGACGATTCAGGAACGAGACGGGTTTGCTCGTTTGTTTTTTTTTTATCATAGAAACAAAGCGCGAGACGAAGTTCCTCGCTTCTGGCACACTGACTGGTTGGCTGGCTAGCTGGCTGACTTCTTTCTCCCTCTCACTCTCTCTCTTTCTCTTGTTCGTTCCGTCTCCCTCCTTCGTTGGATCCGCTGTGCCTCTCCCTCTGTCGCGGTCGTCTGAGTCTTCTATCTCTCTCGCGACGCCATTATGTTTATTCTTTTTGTACCCCCGTTGAACGTTTGGCCAGGACGGTTTAGAAGGGGTAGACGACCAGGCGAACGGATGAACGGCCAGACTGCCAGGCCGATGCACGGTATTGCTCTTCTTCTCTTGTATTTCGCGTTTGCGAAAACCGACGCGGCACTGGCGAAATCCTCGACACGGATATCTTCGCGGTTAGGCAACGTACGACGACGCTTCCGGTGGTGACGAGCCCTCCATAATTTCTCCGGACCCCGTCGACCGACTCGTTCCGTTGCTACACGGTTTTGCCTTCTATGATTATAGATTTCGCGTACAGGTGTTTTTGTTGCTACCTCCCCCTTCTTCCTGGCGGTGTGCGTATGTGTGTGTGCGTGTGTATGTGTATGGCTTAGCGTGCGTGCATCTAACCGAGCTGCACACGTTCGAACCCGATTAGCGGCGGGTACGCTTCTCTCGCGATTCCATTCGACAACATCGATCTCGATCCTGATTTCCCGGCGCACGTTTCCCACACTCAGAAATATTATTCACCACTCACCGACTCATCGAACCACTCAAGGCACGAGCACTACTTCTCTATTCATCAAGAAAACGCCTGCTGCGACACCCACGCGTGCACTCTCACGTACACGGACGGTTGTGCTTGCCGCACGCACAGATGTCCGCACGTATTCCTGTCTCGATGCAAAGGGGAGGTCATAGATTGTGACTTTGCCTAGATTGTTGCGTCATCGTTACGTTTTAGTTCTCCGATCTCCCGTTGAACAGAACTCTCGTTCTCGAATCCGGCTTTAACCCTTTACAGAGCAAGCGATAATGTTATTCAATCGTTTCTACCGAAGCTACTTTCTCCGTGAACTGTAGAATCGAAGGCATATTCTGACAGTAGCAGCAGGATGAGTGCTGTCCATCTTCTTCGTCTGATTCCTCTCTGTGTATTGTATGGTCCAGGGCAAAGCCTCGCTGTCAAAGAGACAATGAAAGAAGCACTGACCATAGAGCAATCACCATACGGGGTTCCGTATCACTGAAATACCGACATCGCGAAAATTTTGCAGCTTCCTTGCGCCCTCTGTCTAAATGAAATAGTCAACTAGTGGACTGCCATCTTAGACCACATATAATTATAAACCCGGCACAGATAATTTTCCTTGAACAAAAGATAAAGGAATACGTGACGTCACAGGTTCTAAAGATGTATGTATAAGCAGGTATAAGCCATGTTGACAAGGGTCGGTGTGGCCGAGGGTCGTAGGTATAAGCTACGATCATTAACCCACGGATCATAAGGACAGGTCAACGCTTGGCTTGGAGGGGGAGGGGAGGGTCAGGGAGCACGTCGTGTATACAGTACACGGAAAGAATCCAGGATAATTTGAAAGAATTTTACTTTTTATTTGATTCTGAAGATTAACAACTTTACATATAAACCGATCACATTTACAACATTTTAAGATAGTACTGCTATTTTTACATAATTTACATATGCCTCGCTTCTAGTTAGTTATTATATATACAATCGTAACTAAAAGAGAATATAAATTTCAGCGAACTAGCGTAGCGTCGGCGTCAGTCTACCATGTCAGCCATTTTGGAATTATCTTGTGACGTCATATAGTCCCGTTATCTTTTCTTCACTGGATTCACAGCTTTCCTATACACGTACTATACCTATGCCAAGTTATAAGTGCATATGGTCTAAGAGTGTATGAGACAAAGCACATCTACATATAATTAAGATAATAAATTACAATTATTCTAGCATACGGTTGTATCATATAGCTAATCAAAAAGCAAGCCATAATAGGATGAAAACTAAACTAACAAAAACTATTTTACTTTATAACCAGCAATTAATAGGAATAAGTATTTATTCTATCATATGTATTATTACCCGTAACTGAATATTATTAGTATTATTGTTATTGTTTTATATTATATGTATTACATTATGTAAAGTATATGTATTGTATTCTACATATATATACTGTTCTTACTATTCTTTTTTTTTTTTAATAAAATAAGTTGCGAGAAAATGTATACAGATTTCATATTATGAACATTTACATTAAAATTTAACTTTTTCCAAATTATAATTGACAAAATGAGCTAACACTATTTGAAATAATAAGAGTAAAGTAAAAATGAACGAGTAAAATATTTATACAGAATGAGATGCGGCGACGACTTCCTTTTCACCTCTTTAGCTTGGCGGTCATCTGGTAAATAATATAATTTTGAGACAGGGAATGTTATCTGAAACCGGGTTTATAAGTATATATGTTCTAAGCTACACTGCAGCATAGAAAGTTTTTTCCTAAAAAGGATAAAAGGATCGTAGATTTTACAATGTTTCTAGCTACACAAGCACAGTGTTGCCAAGCTAGACTCATCTCCTCCAATCTCGGAGGCAAACTCCATCTTTGAAGCGTCAAAATGAACATCAAAACAATGAAATAAACGAAACATAAAAATAGTAAATTATACGTAGACACTAGAAGAAATTAACAGAACAGAAATGAAAACAAAATTTATGTCCTTTCATTCGCATGCATTATTTTTTCCCGTATAGGGTTCGAATGCAACAGCTGCAGTTCCAAGAGGGCAGCACCTAGTGTAAGCCTAACCTAAGCTTAAAACAGGCAGCGACTGGGACTGGCGTTATTTTGACCCTTCAGTCCGTCAGGAAAACTTTCGTAAACGTACAGCTGATATCGTGAGTAATACGACGTAGTAACCAATAGTGAAATCAAGATGAGTTTAACACCGAAATCGTTTAAAGAGAAACGTTCCTTTGGTAAGAAAATTTATTTCATTAAACGTATTTATTTCGTGAAATTCGATAAAAGCTAAATGAAGTGTAAACGAAGCATTTCTTGGTGACGTTCTCGCTGCATAGTATACTTTTGATTTATTGACATGTCGATTGATATGATTTGATAATGCGTTCAGAAAAATACTATTTGGTACGAGTTAATAATTTTCATTAGCACGAATAAGTTATATAATAAGTTTAAGTATATTACTTTCATTATTGTTATTATGAACGATCAGCTGTTTACATTTTTTGACAGTTTATATATACATATTTGTGTGTGTATATATATATATATATATATGTACATGTTCGTACATATTAATGTGTGTAACTGTTTTATACTTTAGCACAACGGGTGGCCGATTTAAAATTGATTAGAGAACGACATATGAATAAGATACCCATTATTGTTGAACGATATAAAGGAGAAAAACAATTGCCTGTGCTGGACAAGTATAAATTCTTGGTGCCAGATTATTTGACAGTTGCTGAACTTATTAAAATTATTAGGTATGCCTTAATATAAATTCTGTTAAAACATAGAACAACAAACTGCTATTGGACAAGGAACTGTTATTAATTAATTATATTTGTTTGTTTGCTGATTGCAATTAATAGACTAAGGCTACAGCTTCATCCAACACAAGCATTTTTTCTATTAGTAAACCAAAGAAGCATGGCCAGTGGTAGTATGACGTTGGCACAACTGTATCAAAAAGAGAAAGATGAGGATGGCTTTCTTTACATAATCTTCGCCAGTCAAGACGTGTTCGGGCAATAAAATTCACTGGTATAGTGCAACAACTGTAAGTGTTCAAACAATGGAACTTTATCGTTTCTAGGTAAAAACTAGAGGCATGCTAGAACGCTAAAATGGCGGATCAGGACTTGTCAAGAATTTTATTCAGGAAATGGATGGGTTTTCAAAAATTTCGGGATTCTTAGGAATATTAAGGACTCCTGATCATACTTGAGTTTTCGAATGTATCAGGATTTACGAGAATATTGAGGATTACAGAACATATTCGAGAATCCCAAAAATTCTGATAAATCTCGAAATTTTCGAAAATCTGACTGGTGTCAACCATTAGATACCCGACATTGGATTTTCGCACACCTCTAGTGAAAACGAATCTTTTTTTTTCAGGATATACACTGCGTGCTAAATATTTTTAAGAGACCTTTAGAAAGGATTTTAGATCTTCTATTACTTATATCCGCCTTCAACCGAATACGCAGAATCTTTGTGATCAACCCGCAGTACCTGCTGAAATAATTGGCAAAACAATCACAATCGACGCTTTTGTGTGAAATTGTCAAGGTGTTTTGGGCTTTCGGCATACGCGTCATTCATATTTTATATGTTACACTGTAAGGTTAATTTAATTTCTTATCGACGGCAGCAATTATTATTTTTTTAAAATGACAAACTTGAATAATGTTCAACATATCTAGCAAAACCATGTTTAATGGGTAAAAAACCGTTTATTTGTTTGCAAACATTGCAAATACGATTTTAAAAATATTATTATATAAGTAGTAGTCAGTTATACTCAGCAAATTATACATTATTCCTACAAGGCTGTGGGAAGTCCAATAATTTCCATATCTTCACTACAGGTATATGATTTATGCAAAGGAAATTGCAATAGGTTTACTTGCTATTAATTAATGGAGTAAATAGTTAAAAGTTTTTAACGGATACGATGGAATTTACGACGACGAGAAAGAACATTTTTTCCGTTATTCAGAGCGATATCGGCGGACGTAAAAGATCTTTTACAATGAAGTCTGTTATTGCCCCTAGACACCGAAGCATTAAAGAAAGTGTTCAATGTATATTACTACACAATATGTAACATGTATTGGTATGTGATAATGTTATTAGATTTCAAACGATTTTATTAATTATACTTATCGGTGTCATGAATTTTTCGTTTATCCATACTTATTTCTAAATAGGATGAACAATTATGCACTTAATATTACTAGCAGCATCTTCTGCTATTTGATACTTATTGCTAGAAAATTTATGAAAACTGTTATTTTTCACTTTCATCCTGAATTTAGACATGTTACAAGCGCACTTGTCTCTCATTTTCATAGAAGTAAATTAAGAAAACAAAAGTACCTGGCATTATGATTAATAACGGATACAATTTACGATTATACCAGTAAGACAATTCTACAAGACTTGAAAAACCAATAGTAGAAAGTAACTCGGAGCTTGACTAATTTTCGTTAATCACATATGTTGTTTCTCATTGTAAATAAATTATAGCATTTCTGCTACGTGAATGGTAATGAATAAACATTAAAAAATGATATCAACCATAGTAGCGTTATGTTTAGCTACCACTCGAATCTAATGGTACTTGAACATTTTGGAGGAATATTGGCATATTTTTTCAGTTATTTTAAATGGTATACTACCATTCATCTCGACTTATGGCATTATTTAAGACTTCGTTCAAGTACACGAAAATTTATAGATAAATGACAACAAAAAGAAACAGGGCTTTCTGCGAACATTACTACATACCTGTAAAGATACAATAGTGATATAATAATAACAATAAGTAAATGTATATTTGAATAGTGACACAAAATACGATACTAGTATATTATATATATATACATACCATATTAGTTATATAAAAATATTAGTTACAATAAATATTGGCAATATAATATGCTTTATTAATTCTTGTACAATGAATTAGTGTATTCCATGCATTACACAAGAAATTATTTGCAATAAAGACTCTTTTGCAATACATACTTACATTGCTTTCCCACTTAATTTCTTGCAATTGCTATCATAACACAATAAAATGGTCGAAAAAGAAGTGCTGTTGAGCAGCGAATTCAAAACTGCTATTTTGAAACATGCTAAAAAAGATGTTTATGTTTTTAGAAATAAATGGTTCATTTTCAAAAGATAAATTGTTCTTCTTTTTATTTGAATTAGATCTTACTATAAAAATCGACGAAACACGAATTAAAGTGCGTTTTTATTTAAATGAAGTATTTGTATTTGTTAATGCTCTTATAGTCATATACAGTGGGAGTAAAAAGTATTCCTACCCTTCCGAAACGAATAACTTGTTTTTTTAATTGGATCAAACATGTTGAGTTTTTTTGAGATGTTAGAAGGATTAGTTTGGTAACGTGTAAATAATTTTTTTAGAAAATTGCTATTGCCCCGAACAGTCGGGCTAGTATTAATTTTTCTTCCACGGGTTTGCGAAGGGTTGAACAAGACCTGACTCAAGAGTCACAGGTTTACGATCCTACCGATCATGAAATGCTTTTATCTTGAAAACTATCAAGAAACCGGAGCTGAAATTTCGCACGCATCATCACGAACTCGTGTGCTATCAGTGTACCAACGCATGCACTCTAATCGTGCAGTCTAATTACAAACTTGCGATTCAAACGAGATTTGAAATGAAGTGATGGCCGCACAACTTCCGCTTCCATCATGGCAGCACTTCCGCAAGTCAGTTCTCTAGTTTGCCGAGAACTTGGCGCGACGTACAAATTCTAAAGTAGAAATTCGAAATCGTCGATCTTTATGCAGCTGCAAATCGATGCCAGTGGATGCAATGTCGGGTGGGTATAAAGGTGAGCGGTAGGGTTAGATACGGGGGGAAAGAGGCAGAGAAAAGGTAAAGGTTAGAAGAGGTTATGAACTCTAACCCACGGATAGTTGACGAAGCCTAGTTGTTTGGTATGAACTGTCTAAATGACGCGTAGTCAGGCCAGACGTCGTTATTAATTGTAAAGGTAAGTTTGCCAAACCATTACTTGTTTACCTTTGTTTAGTTCTCTCGTAACCCTTCCACCGATAACGATACACCAAGTCTTGGACGATGGCTCGCCCACGTCGTACCAATTTATATATATACATCTTACAATTGCTCGTGCATTCCACGTTTCCGAATCATCGGTAAATGAACGATCCGATTTTATTAATTGCGTTTCTGCGATCATGTTATTTTGACATTACCATTGTGCAACATTGCTTTCCGTCGATAATCAAGTCACTTTGTTGGAGACTTTTATTTCGTTTCTTTATAGGTAAATCTTCTATTTACCTCGAGTGTTTTGTTTGATATAATTAGAATTTATTATTGAATGTTTTCGGGAGTATTCTGGTCTTATGGTCGCGCAAAACAAGGAATATTTAATGATGTACGAAAGAATCGCTATTCCTTATCTTTGCAAACAAAAGCGGTGACGTCATTGCAACTTCTTGAAAACTAAGACGTATAAAATATAAAATGAAGTACAATCAGCGCAGAAAAATAAAAGAAAGCACGATGCACAATTAGTAATAAAGTTTAACGCGGCGAGTAGGATTACAACGTTAAATCTGTGTCGATACGGTGATCGAGTAGGTAGGAGGTAACCTTCGGACCCACAAGCGACCTTTACCTGTGAAGTCCGGTCGTATAGAAATAATTACTCTCAAGTGACTATTCTTCTTCGCTGAAGCCGTTCCAAGAAGTCTCTAGGTGACTCGGAATGACCACTCAAAAGGTTATACGACTATGTAGTATTTTTAAAAGCCAGTCATTTTAGTCGACGAAAATAAGCAATTATCTCTGACATAAATATTAGAAAGAAACGAAGCCTCACTCGCTTAAAATTAACAAATATTCTGAAAATCGTCGTTCAATTTTTACAAACAATTTCCAATTGTATAAAACATTTAACATTTACATTTTACATTTAACATTTCGTTATTTAATAATGACGTTAAGTCGATACTAAATTCTGTTCTTCTATTAACAACTACAGTAGAATCCCACATAACGCGATGAAAAATATTTTTTTAAAAATCTGTATATGTATGTTGTGGGGCAATACATGTACAGTCTTTCATACATGCAGTCATTTTAAATAGTTCTTGAATCACGTTGTACGGGAGTCTATCGTAGATACAAATTTTAATTTTCTTTTTCCGTAAAAAGTTATTAGAGAAGTTCTAATAACAAAGGTGTAATTATTAACAAAAATTGTCCGGGATAATTTAATTTTAACGAGCAGCATTGGCGACCAATTCTGAAACGCTCAGTTCCGAGTTCTACCAGTATAAATTTTCTTTTTCCCTGAAATGTTATTAGAGATAAAGAAATTCGAGTCGTGGAAGAAAATTGTCCGAGTTCATTTAATTTGAACAAGCAGCATTAGCGACCGATGCAACGGGTAGCGTTCCGAAGAATTTTACCTGTTGCTAGAACCGCTAATAAGCGCGTCGAGGCAAAAGGATTTGAGCGAGCGTGACGAGGTGCGCCTAAAAGCGCGTATCTACATTTTTGCAATGAACAGTTCGTGTTTGACCTATTCTCAATCGACGCGGCGACCTCGAGGCACAACCGATAAGTCATCAGGCGGGCGTGTATTACGTGACATAACCTGTAACACTCGTCGAGAGGCCACACTATGCGGTCTTCCACGGCGAATGCTCCCGCTCAGGTAGAAAAGCAGGCAAGCGGGGCGAGAATGCACCTGGCTAGTGTGTCTTGGCGGTACACAAGAGAGTGACCTGCCAACCTGCCAGTACTGCGAACGGTCTGGCTGCGTTCACCTGCGCAAGGTTGCCTTTAAACTTCGACGTGGTGTTTTCGTGTACAACCGCGCTTCGGGACGGCCTTAGTCGAAAGAGATATCTCGTACGGTCGTAAAACCGTCCTACACACCTCCAGAAATTAAGCCCGTTAGTTTTTGACTCGGGGAAGAAAAAGTTAGAATACATTCGTTTCCTTGTGATCGCGAATAGATAGATTTCCGCGCGTATTACCGCGTGGCTGGCTACGTTATATTTTCAGAACTGTGCGTGACCTGTGAGAGCGCCACCGCCGACACACGCAAATGCGGTGATACAGGTCGACCCAACAGGTAGTGTATTGTGCGTACCCGTCCTCGAACTTTAACGTAAGGAGACTCGGTCGCGTGTTTTTGCTAAGGTCGACAAAAACAAAACCGTTCGTTCGAATATGTTTAATGACGCGAGGATCGGCTGGACGACGAATTCGTCGGAAAATCCCGAACTTGACGCGACAGACTCGGGTTGACCTTTCTCGTTAACGTAACCGTATTTTGAATTTTCTCGTTCAGGAATTCCTCTTACGGCCGCACGAAATTCCACGCGAATGATCCCCAGCGCGACGAGACACGGTAATATTTAACGGTGACACGTGTCTAAACGGGTCAATGGCTCGAGTTTCAAAAAAAAAAGAGGATCGTGGAAAGAACAGGTGTTAAGTTACAGTCGTGAGATTCTTGCGAGCGAGCGAAAAAAAATGACGTTGAATCTCAAGCGTGACACTTCCGCGTGGATCAGATACGTCTGGCCAGTATCGATCATGCTACAAATATAGAAGATAAAGACGGGAATATTCATACGGAACGTTTCGTGGACATAGAAGCGAAGTCGGAAGTTAAATAAGAACAAATTCGTGTGTAGCGATATAATATGTACCGCTCTGTCTCTTCGAAAGCGGACATGCTTCCCGAGTTGAAAGTTTATCGTCGTGATTAGAAAGGGTGAAAGAGAACGTTCCCTGTAATACGATGTAACGAGCGCGAGGTCTAAGAATGCGAACTATTTCAGTACAACGGTACAGGCACCGTTTTCTCGTGTTACTGCACTGCGACAGTGCGGTGACGAAGTCGGATCACGAGTGTATGGAAATGGACCATTCGCTCTATGACAGCCACCACAGAGTACCGTGGCCGTGGTATCGGCATGCGCCTAACCACGTAGCAACCTACGAATCGAACGACTCGGGGTCCATCTCTTTCACTTCTTAAAATGGTAGGGGAGAAAAGGGTTACGGCGGGTAGGGGCGCCCGGCAAATGCTCCAGTTTTCATTTTTACACTGGCCCCCGATGCTTAGGCCTAAACGATACACTCTGTTTGCCTAGACGCCGACTGTACGCGATCACGACTTAACCGATTACAACGCGATGTTCCGCTATCCGAATGTTAGGTAACCCCTCGGTAAAAATCCTTCACCTATCCAAGAGAATTGTTTAACCTATTTGTCCCCTAAAAAGCAGAATGATTTCCGACTCATTGTATGTATTAGAATTTTATTTTAATTTAAAAGAAACGAATAGCGTTCGTGTTTAATAAATTCCGGTTGGAACTTTCGTCATCAGACTGACTCGGCGTTAGGGGTTAATAAATATTTAGTGGATTGCGCTTGCGAGATAATTTCTCACAGTAATAAATTTTTCCTCGTTGATTTTTCTTCGAATGTTACTTACGGAGTTTTATCGGCACACTTGTCCGCGTCTTTGCGTCATTAGCCGACAGGAGGACACTGATTGTTTAGGTAGAGTACGTAACGCGTGGAACCGTGACGTCAGCGTAGAAATATTTTTTTTTTCGAGGTGTGGGTAATTTCAAGAGTCTCAAGAAATGGCAATGGCATGGCAATTGGTTTGTTTTTTTTTCAGAGAGACATGGACAGGGATCGTAGGGAACAGCGCGATCACGATAATTTAAATGAGAACGAAGCAGACCGAAAGGTAGGAATGGATTTTCGTAACTTGTCCCATCACCGTGGCGTGGATCATGCGGCTGACGCTGATGCGGAGGTGTTTTCCAGCTTCAATATTTTTTATTTAAAAGAATGAATGGAATATTTTAATTTTTTATTTTATTACAGCGAGAGATGGACGTTGATCAGAACGATCGCGTTGAGAGTCTTCACGATGATAAAATAGACCAAAATATTGGGAGGAATTTTCATAATTTAGCTCACCATCCCGCCATGGTATGTTTTAAATATTTCGTTAAATTAGGAATACAATTTTAGAATTCTTTTTAACGATTAGTTTCTAAATTATTTATTGTATTTTTTAGAGGGATGTGGAGAGGGATCAGAACAATCACGTGGACAACGTACACGACGAGAAGGTGGATCACAAAATTGGGAGAGATTTTCGTAATTTAGGACCTCATGCAGGCATTCATCTGCACTCTGGAATTGAGCATTTAAATAGTGTTGACGTAGAGGTAAAACCTTCACTTATCCATTCTCATTTACCTTTCTTGCATTTCTTAACCTTTCACTTCCTACTTTTCCAGGTAAAACTAGCAAGAGATGTCCGTGGCTCGTTAGGCCTGGGATTGTCATTAGAATTATGTGTAGTTTGTGGCGATAGAGCTAGTGGAAGACATTACGGAGCAATAAGTTGCGAAGGTTGCAAGGGTTTCTTTAAGCGTAGTATTCGAAAACAGCTGGGTTATCAATGCAGAGGTAGCAAGAGTTGTGAAGTTACCAAGCACCATAGAAATCGGTGTCAGTATTGTAGACTACAGAAATGCCTCGCCATGGGCATGAGAAGTGACTGTGAGTCTTTCATGTTTCTCAGGAATTTCCGTCAGTAATCGATAAAATAAAGAGAAGAGAAAATGAATTTTTAAGATAAATTCTTTACAGCCGTTCAACACGAGAGGAAGCCAGTATTGGGGGAGTCCGCGGGAACAAAAGTAGGAAATCGGAGTCCCAGAGTTAAACCAGAGCCACAACAACCAGTATCCGAAGCACCTCCAACCTGGGAACAACCGGAAAGTCCTAGTATGGAAGACCAAAGTAGCGATAGCGATCTTAGCGATGCTTTAACGTTAGCGAGAGAACGTTTACTTATCTCGCATGCTTTGGATAGCATGGCGAAACTCATCGGAGACGTGAGTTTCATTCTTCTACGTAAACCGCATTAATATTTTACATGTTGTTGCACGAATGTATGATTTTTCAGAGTGTTAATGGTTCGAGTGAACCCGAAGAGGAATGGACAGGACAATTAATATCCGAAAGGCATACGCTTTTCGAGTTAAGAGCACCTAGTCCAGCGCCTGCATATTTATCAATACATTATATTTGCGAGAGTGCGGCGAGATTACTTTTCTTGTCTGTTCATTGGGCAAGAGGAATTCCTGCATTTCAAGCATTACCGTGAGTAATCGGACAATGCGCGTGTCCCAAGCGAAACCACTAGATTTTAATATTAAATTCAACGATAATGTTCATTTATAGATCTGAAGTTCAAACAACGTTGGTACGCAGTTCCTGGGGGCAGCTCTTCACGTTAGGCCTTGCACAATGCGCGTACACTCTTTCACTTCCTAGTATTCTAACATCAATAATCAATCATTTACAAGCTAGCATCACGCAGGAAAAAATCACCGCTAGCAAAGTGAAGTCCGTTACCGAACATATATGCAGACTGCAAGAATGTGTTAGCTCGCTTCATAAATTACAAGTGGATTCTGTTGAATATGCATACCTTAAGGCGTTAACTCTATTTAGTGCTGGTAAGTGAAAGGAAGACGATGGTTGACTGATTCAGGAGAATACCCTGTAACCCAAAAATGTACTTCCTTGAAAGGGAATTGTGATCAGAGATTGGATCAAATTCAATATGTACTCATGCATGCAAGTCAATTTCAATAATCAAGTTTTGTTTCACAGACTCCGATTGCTATTCAAAAACAAAAAAGTTTCAATGAGCATACTTGCTATGTAGTCATTTTATACAAGCTGATTTTGAATTATAGAATGACTACCTGTAGGTTCGAATCTAATTGGCTAGAGTTGAGCATACCTGAAAGTAGCGCTTACTTGAAGTACAGTGATTTCTCTATATATGTCGCCAATGCCTGGAGGCTTCTCGCCCCGTGGGGTATACCCCGTGAGGGGCTGCGAAGCTCGAGAGGTCTCGGACGCCGAGGAGTGTAAACATAACACAGCTCGGGTATGTCTCCTGGACGATCCACGACGCTGGCAAGACCCGTGTTGTTGACATGTATCGAGAATTCACTGTACTGATACTGAAACATTCGAAAGTGTCCAGCTAGATTCCCACCTGCTTGTAATATTGTAGTTGATCCCATCTCTAATTGTGATTCCTGAGGTTAATTGAAGTAACTTCTTGGGGTACCCTGTAGATAGAGTAGTACTATGTGAAGAAATAATTGTTTACTTTTCCAGATAATATCTTAGCCGGCGTTTGGCGCAAGAAGGTCGAAGTTTTACAAGAAGCTGCCTGGACGGAATTGCAACAACGCGTGGGATCTGACCGGTTACCTCGCCTTCTTCTAAGGCTTGCGCCACTGCGCTCGATAAACCCTAGGGTTTTGGAGGACTTGTTTTTCGCCGGTCTAATCGGTAGAGTAAGCGTAGCTAGTGTAGTGCCTTATATTCTTACGATGCACGATTACAAAACTGAACCGGAGAGTCACATGGGGTGACAATTACTATCTGTGCAATGTAAGTCGTGACCTAACAAAGTGATATATACATTAGTGCTGAATGCCTTAAATATTTTTATACGCTGAGGAACAGAGAAAGAGAAACTGGACACGATGCGATGTTGACGTTTTATTTTTTTTCGTCAAAAGAACTGCACGCCTCATTTCAGAGAAAGGTGTCGAAACTCAGGGTAGTATTTTAACTTGTTAATCAGATATAACGTCTAGTTTACGATATTCTGATGTTTGAACATTTCTTTTCTTTTTTTTTAATTTATTGTAAATTCACTGCCTGATGTACAAAACTTTCCACGCTGCACAAAGACCTTTCATCGGCGAAAACATGTTGCTATTGATAAGGTAAATATTTGTTATTGAAAGCGACTTAATATCATTGCCCCTGCTATAGATTTATACTTCATTTAAATTGTAGCAGTATTATAAATAATAGGAGTAACGTAACGATAACGTTTAGCACGGTAATATGAAAACAAAACATTATTTTGTTTGAAATATCGTGAGAAAATACATTTATCTCGGGAAAGTTTTGTATTGGCATATAGTTGAAAACGAGTAGATGGGGCAATACGACTGTACTTGTAATTTATTTAAAAAGTGTAAAAGAGTAGCCCTTAACTGAATTAGTAAGTTTGGTCTAATTGAAGTTTCTTATGCGAAATGTTTAATTATTTTTTTTACAAAATTATTAAATAGATTGAGTCTTTTTCTTTGCCGATTTCCGAGATTATCAAATAAATTAAACAGTAAAAAAAAATCAAATTGTTTGTAGATTGGAATTTTTCAAAAGAATCAAAACGTTAGTAATATGATTTCTTTATGAATACTGAACGCTACATTTCCGTCCGCCAAGAGAAATAGCAAAATATACTTTATTTTTTATTACATTATGTAAAAATTAGAATCGTTATTTCGAGGAAAGAGAAAAAGATAACAAGTATATAAATATTAGTACAAAGGAATCGCGTATTTCTTTAATTTTGTTAAAAGTGAAGTGAAATATGCACGTGTTTTACTTATTTTTCTTAGAACATGATCATAACGTTGAATATGTTTCTAGACTGTGTTTTCGTTATGTATTAAGGGACAATGATAGGCATTGTTATGCGTTTCGTTAAAAAAAAAAATAAATAAAATGTGCAATAATAAAAAAGAATTCGTGCAAAATTGCATGCAGAAAATAGCCTTATTTTAACAAAACAAAAACGATTATGTCCAACGCTATCAACTGAATCGTGATACAACACGGATTATATTTATTATGCAATCAAGTATTATTTACTTCCTCCTAAAAGGACAATAAAGGTATATTTTTATGGAACCAGGAATACTTATCAAGTTATGAAACAAACAAATAATTATTGTATATGCGTTTACTTCAATCAATGTACATTTTATATCGTATTGTTAACGACAATTGTATACATTTAATTAATATTCAATGAATATAGCTAGAGATGAAGAAGTAGTGAAGGATAGGATTAGTATTTGTAGGATAAGAAACAATAATCTTATGTATTTAATGTTATTAATAATGTTTAGAGCATTGATATTTTTGCAAGATACGTTGCAGAGTCGTTAAATATTGTTAAACTATTCAGAATTGTTAATGTTCATAGAAACTGTTCAGCTGGTTATTATTCATATCTTGATAATTCATAAGCTTGTACTATACTTCTAGCAATGTTCTATATCTAGTTAAATTTAAGCATCCTTTTTAATTCGATAATCCAAAGATTAAACAACAATACACTTTTTTTACAGATACCCATTGTAAATTATACTTAATAACTAAATTCTGATTTAATTCATAGGGAATACAACTAGCACGTAACAATTGTATTCTCAGTTATGAGTAAGAGACAATTGTTTTATTAAAAAAAAAAAAAACAGCACCACGGTGCACGATAATTTTCTTGCATATTCATACGTGATATTTACTTTACTACAATTTGTACTTCACAACAAAGAGACCTTTACTAAACATTACGGTATACAATGTTCCACACAACAAATGAAGAAAATTACCTATGCGAAAGTTGGTAAATTGAATGTGATACAATAATTTTTGTGTGTGAAATACTTAACAGACAATACAATTAGGACAGATTCGACCTGTTTAGGAAAGAGAACTGTATGTAAATATAAGACCTGTGCCTGTATGAAAAAGAGAGAGAGAAAGAGAGAGAGAGAGAGGAATATTTATATGAAATATATAGTAGTTTTGTAATTATGTAAGTTGAACAAAATGCAAGAGACCTGAAGTTTGTTGCACCTTCGGTTTTATTATATCATCGAGTTCTGTATATACGTACATGTTAATTGTGGTATAACTTGAAATAACGCATAAATTGAAACTAAGAAAAAAAAAATCAATAAATAACGATTAGTTCGTAAAATCGTTTCCGATTTTCTCCGATGATCATTGGATTATGAGGAACTAACTAAAAGTTCTATAAAACGCAATTATATAGGAGGACCTTACACGATCCATACTAAAATTATATTGTAATTATTTTATTTAATGACGATTCAACCCCAAAAGACAAATACTGACATAGGGCAAATGTTCCTTATTTCTACTTGTCAGCCTTTCTGAAAATAAATTGCATAAAAATAAGAATTATCTACTAACAAACTCCTACACGTTTCAATGAGAACAATGGTTAGCCTATTTAGAAAAGGTCTATTAATAATAACAATGCTTAAGGTGGCTGACTGCTGGCCTTTACAATAAACCTACCAAGCACTAAAAGTAGCTCGCATATATTGCTACATAAAAATGATAAAATTAAATTTATTTAGAGCTTCACAATTTTAACCATCTGCATGTCTGCAACCTTATTTTTATCGACGCTGTCTCCATACTGGGTCGTTTATGTTCACGACTAATTTTTTTACTGTTTTGGGTTAAAATAAATGTAAACAAGCTCTGGAATACGTATTGAAGTCCGTATTTTATAATCGTTAGAACGTACGATATTTGAGGCATTAATGGGAAAAAGTAAATATTGGAAAAAAAGAAATTTAAAAATGAAATTTCGCTACGGACATAAACGACTCAGGTTGCAGACGGAGGATTAATTGTAAAATGAAGTATGTAAAATGGATGCTTCGATCAGTAATGGTAGGTCTACTGGGACAATAACCCTGCACTACTTTAGCATCGAGCGTTTCAAATCGACGCGGAAAGTGGAATAGAGGGGGTTACGAAAGAACCCAAAAGCTAGCTGATAGAGTCGTCCCTGTGCAGTGAGTCACATCCTAAGATTGCTTGTAGAGGCGCTTTGCCGCCATAGCCGTTTTGCCCACTAGTGTTTGTGAATTGGTTTTTCGTATGAAAGTCCGAGTCGATGAGTGGACTCGAGTTTCAGTTGTGGTCGGTCGAATGCACGGAAAGTATGGGCATGGGAAAGATCGCGACACATTGAATTACGCTAACGTTCTGCTCCTTTCGGCGAGAAAATTTATTTCTCCCGACACAGCGCCACCGAATATTTTAATACTTGTGTAAAACCGGCTATTCCACGGACAGGTAGACAGGTATTCTTGTTCGGCCGTTTCCAAGTTGAGTGACACACCTCCCGGGAGCCTTATCTACCTTTATTCTCTTTCGAGCAGCACAAACAAAAACCGAATTACCCGACGAACGTCTCTTGGACATTAATTCTAACACCTTCACACACACCTACGTATTGTGAGTCAGTGTTACATCGTGATAGTCGTAGAAAAAGAATTATTCAGTGTCCCCGTGATAGTGTGAAGCGTAATGTTGTAAAAGTGGTGTTCATATACAAATTATGCGTTATCATTTCGTGGCGGGAAATCGGTTTTGAAGAAGCGAAACGTCACCAGGTATGTTGAACCACCACTGAAAACCACAGCTCACACTTGATCATGCTAGAACTTATTATTCCATTTTTTCTCCCTTTCTTGGGCAATTTCAGTGTGCATGGGTGAGTGTGTCTGGTGTACTATTTTATTCGCATAGGTATCATGTGCAATCGCTATTTTTAATGAAATCGTCGAAGCCAGTCGTTCAAATCCACGGTACAGTATAGATGGCGAATTTGGCGGTGCGTGCGAGTCTGTGCGAATTAGATCAACCGACAGAAATCCCTTTGTGTTTTGTTTCCTACATTTTTGCATTTATGTTGGCGATCGTAGCGTCTGTAGCAGTGTACGAGCTTGCGTAACAAAAATGCGTTTCATCTCATGGATGCGTTGGGATATATGTTCGTCCGTAAAACCCGCTTCACATTTTATTCAAAAGAACTCGCTTTTTCGTTGCACGCTTCCTTTTTTTTTGTTTTTTCGTCGAACACAAAAATCCATCTTTTCATTGCAAAAAAAAACGAATGAGTTAGTTTGTGTTTTATCTTCAGTTTTCAGCTGGCCTCCTTCCGTGATTATACCTCCGGATTTTCAGTTCTGATTAGGAAAAAAAAAACGTTTTCTTAATTTATTCGAGGACGCGGAGCTGGCTGTGTTCTGCCGCCTCCGAGAATTCTTTGGAGTCTCTCGGCATTACCCGGAAGGCGATGCTTTTTCTCCTCCCGACAACGGGATCTGATTAGAGACACTTTCGCAAACCTTAAAAAGCTACGCAAATGCCGAAATCGGCGCGCAAGTGGACATTCTGGAGGTCTCTGTCACATTTATTTTTATTTTTCTCGCATCCATCTCCCGCGGCGTTGATACGATAACGATAAAAGAAAAAAACCCGCTAATTAGGGATTTGAGTTGTATTTCAAGACCGCGCGTAACGATAAGGCCCCTTCAGCACTTGTACTGATCATAACAGACGCACCTACTCAATGTGTACGAATACAATTCGCGTCGGAATGATAACAATTAATTTGTCGCATCTTCTAATTTTCTTTTTCTTTTTAATTTTCCGATCGATCGTATCTAACGCCTTTCCAAATCATTTGTACACACCCACTGGCGAGCTGTCGCGATTGGCAAATCGTATTGACAATTTCAAGATGCGCCAATCGCGTGCGTTGAACTATGTTGCTACGGGTTCACTGCAATCGATTGCGAGTGGTTGTGTAACGAACAGGTACATGGCCATACATGTATGTACAGGATTTCCCAAAAATGTTGTACTTCCTTGAAAGGGGCGATTCCTGGGATCGTTTGAGGTAACTTTTTCCTGTGCAAAAATGTTGTCCGAGGCTTTGTTAAGGAGTTAGCAACGAAATGCACAGACCAATCAGAGCGCGGCTTCAGCGGACGGTTTTCGGCTTAGTCAATGCCATCGTCATGTTCAGCGGCATTTATCACCGTCCGCCATAGCCGCGATCTGGTTGGTTCGTCTTTTTCGTTAATAACTCCCTAACAAAGCCACGGAGAACATTTTTGCAAAGGGAAAAGTTACTTCAAACGACTTCAGGAATCACCCCTTTCAAGGAAGTATATACAACACTACTTTATATCGTCAAACTGAAGCATTTTATAAGTATGAAAAATTTATAATCAGAATTTCCGATAAATTGTCGAAACAGAAAAATTAAGTTTAGGGTTAGTAGTCAGCCTTTTTGAAAATAAATTGCTTAAAAATATCTACTAACAAATTATTATACATTCGAATGAGCATAATGGTCAGCCTATTCCTCACTTCTAATGTACAGCCTTTTAAAAACATAGAAAGTAGTGTATTAATAATAACAACGCTTAACACTAGGTTTACGGTACCTGTCAGAATGGGACAATTGTAATATTTTTAATTTACGATTATTTAGATTGTAAAGAAGCAAAATAATGTAAAATAGCCACTTTTGGTGCTCTGTAAACTTGGTGTTGAGTTAGGCGGCTGACTACCGGAACGGTAACCATACGGCGACGTTTACATAGATTAAAAAATTGTGTGCACAACAAGTTTACCTTCGTCCAAGCTTATTCATTGATTTTCCAATGACGTCAGATTCGATTGGAAAGCAGAGGATCGTTTCTATAACAACATCGATGACAAATCTATTACACCGGAGAAAGATTATAAAAAGAACTAGACGTACAATGTGTCGATGTCCGGTATAACATTAGAAAAGGGGATTCGCGTAATCGCACGAGTAACGCACGAGTTCCAGTAACTGCAAAGATAAAGTTGAACGTCGTTGTTCTTGCGTACGCGAGCGATAATTTCGTTCGCGGATGATTTCGTTTTTACCTGTATATGTATTCCGTGTGTCACTTGGGTACCGTGTTCAGAACTGTCGACACGGTTTATACTATCGTTCTAAGGTTCCTCCTTATCTACTGGCGCCAGTCGAATCTCCGCCGTGTGTAACGTTTCCGAGTTATCCATGAAGTGGCTCAGTTTGCTCGATATATTTCTGCTGTTCGTACCTACCATACGAAAACAAAAATTTCCGGGTGATCGACGAGAACGAAACGACGGGAGGGACCCGGGGTCGGCGAGGATGATTAACGGTCGAATTACCATTTTAGAAAGTGCAAGAGGTCGGCCGGCGAGGGGACCGAGGTGAACAAAAAGGGAAAGCGGAAACGGGCAGCGGAAACCGAGATCCAGCCACCGGCGGCGAACAAACCGAAGGAGGCACCGGTCCTCGAGATCAAACGAAAAACCATGGAACACACGCTGACAAAATGCGACACCAGGGTACCGAAAGTCACGCCGATCACCGACGACTACGAGATCAGCAATCACGTGCTCGGGCTCGGGATCAACGGAAAAGTCGTTCAATGTTATGACAAGAACACCAGGGAAAAGTATGCGCTCAAGGTGAGACATATAATCACTCGAAATCGAAAAAGCGCCTTTTGTTTCTGCGTGCCTGGTAATTAGACGAGATCCCTCGGGCGGGAAAGTGTATAATGAGTTTACCAAGTCCGCCGTCAATGCCAATTTCTTGAAAATGCGGAAAAGACTATCGCATGCTTGTGTTCGTACTAGCTTGGAAATGAACATTACAGTAGTTAGGAGAATAATAAGTGAGGCTGTATAGAGACAGGGTAAGAGGAAGAGGTAGGGTAGTTCTAGACAGCTTGACAGGTACTGTTGTGCTTGACAGGTAATGTCTTCGCGAATATGCGAGAATTTCTTGAAAATGCGGAACAGCTTACCGTCGCATGCACTTGTGTTTGTACTGATTTAAATAGTTCGGAAATACCTTGGAACAAAGCAGTAGTTAGGAGAACAATACGTGAGGCCATGGCTAGTCTATACATAGTCCAGTATAATTCTAAACAGATTAGAGACAAGGAAACTTGTGTGCTAGCTCTACCTAATCTCCTCTAAGGAGGTTCATCCGCTAAATTCAGAACATAATCGTCTACAAGATTGTTTACAGTAATACATTAATACAGTGCTGGATATATAATACGTACAGGGTGTCCCAATAATATTGTATTTCGAAAGCCGAACCCCTTTTTTGAAAGGGGTGATTCATCGGGTCATTTGGCGTTACTTTTTCGTTAATAACTGTTTAACAATGCCGAGGAGAACATTTTAGCAAAGTAAAACGTTATTTCAAATGATCTCAGGAATTACCCCTTTCAAGGTAGTACAACATTTTTGGGACACCCTGTGTAATACAGGTTGTTAGTCCTACCTAACCTCCTCCGGGAAGCTTCGTCTACTAGATTGTAATAGTAAAATCGTTAAGTACAGTTTATATAGTTGTCTACGCTATTATCTATATTAATGCATTAATATAGTTTGTAGCTCGGTAAAAGTTTCTGTACCGTACCGAACCGTTTATGAGTTTTACCGAATCTGCACTTGTTTTCAACTGCAGACTGCCAAAGTAGTCTGTAAACACTGACGCACTTCGTGCCTGGGATTACCATTCTGCTTTTTTTATCGTGTTGCAACCTCGTGAAGGTTAATTAAAATTTCACGCACGATCGACGAAGCAGTGTTCGAACCCGCACGGCTACAAAGAGCCGAGCACGAAACGCGTGTTCCGGAAATCGTCGGACATTTTTATGTTCGGAAGCGCGTTTCTGGCCTCCGATAAACGGAACGGCGTAATTTTACGAGGGCGCTTTTTTTTTTAAAAGCTCTTATCGAGACACCGAAAAGAAATGTATTCGTGCGAGCTCTTTTGTGTAACATGACACGCTCGACCTTGGCTATTTTTGGATACTCGAGGTAGTATCATCTCGGGGTCTGTTATCCGGGCGTGTGAAGCCATGCATTTGCGATTCACGTTTTCGGGGATCAGTGATCCCTCATGGTGCGTGGATCGATAGCCGCTAACGCGGCGAAGTACGATCATCGACTAACGATGTCCAAGCGAGACCAGACCGCGAGTCATCCTCTATTTATACTCGATGATTTCCCGTTCGACGATTCCGACCATGCGGTGTATCGGCTCAGCGAGCTCTCGCGCCTTTTTATTTTTACTGCATCTTCTTGGAAAAATCGCGGGGCCCGTGGATTTGCGGTTTCTCGCGAGTGATTTGTTTCTCTTGGCCGTGGTAGGTCTGCGCGCGAAATTTCAAATTAGACGGAAGCGCTGTCAATGCTAACCATCCACTCCGGGGTCAATGTTAGATCACTATACCACTCGAAGTAGCGAATGTATCTGCCGGACATTGTTTATGCTTTAACTGCCAGTCAACTTCAGAAATTTCGTGAAATCAAAATGGTAAACATAACGCTCTTCCTACCGGATAGGCTTTTTAATGACTAGACTGCGAACATTGCGCATTGGTTGGAAGATTAAATGAATTGGTGTCAGTACATTATTTTCAATTGATTAATATTATTGAATTTTTGTTTTTGTTAAGCATTTGAAGTGTCGTACAAGGCTTATTTCTGCTATACGTATTTCTACCATAGAAATTTTAATATGACTTCTGCTTCCTGCAATTGATGCAGTACAGTAAAATGATAATTTTATCGCTTGCTCGACGCGCTCGTGTGTTCTTCAGCAAATTAAAATTAGGTCAATTATGAAGACATGCGCGTACACACAGCTCGCGATATTTGTACAGGTTACAGGTACAAGACGGTTGCTGCAGTCCAGAGCTGCTCAATATGCCTATTAGCGGGAAAGGGCGCCCGCCGATGCCCGTGGGCATAGCTACGGGCAAAGGTAGGGACACGTGACTCGGCGGAGTGGGGGTAGGTCGCAGCAGACGTAGCTGGCCACGTAGCTGTGACGATGCGTGTGACAAATACATGCAGCGTCGTCCGCAGCGTGGCTTCGTGCCCGCTGTTCTGTGCACGCCAAAGGCAAGAAAATCGCTGCCCGTACGGGCAGACGCTGAACGGCTCTGCTATAGCCAGTCGTTTACCCCACGCGAATCATCTTATGTTCGCAGCATTTGACCGATGACTGATTACCGAATCGTCCAGCAAACACTGCGCCTGCCAAGAAAACATTTACGAATCATTTTCGATTCGAGCAAAACCGATCTGCCTCTGTCATTGTCGCCAGCAAAAAACATATGTGACCGGAAATTTCGTTTGTTTACGTAATCCCTTGAAAGCACAACGACGCAGATAAAGTATAACCGTTCATGACACGCGCGAACCGAAAGATACACGGTTGTGTAACCCTGTATATGCAGTTGCGTGGACAATATTTTGCGACGTGTCACGGTTTGCTCGGCTGAATTTCGCCAATGTAACATTTTGGACTGGCATGATCGATCGGTTCGGTGCATAATCTTCGAAGCTCGTGCAACTTGTCAATCTAATAACGTTTTATGTCTCTCTCGTGCTCGGGGAAGTAATTTAAATACACGCGTGCTCCGTAGCGGTGACGCGCGGTTGTATCTGACTGAATGTACGAGAATAACTGATAAACTTCAACGAAAATATGTCGTTATTTATATAGAAATGATGATCTCATGTTTGCCGACGTTGACACCGTTGATACATTCGACGGTATCGATTTATTCCATAACCAATAGAAATGTCGTTCTAGTTGCGTCTACGGTCAGCTGTCGAAGCAATTAATATTAAAACTATCGCGAGCTTTATCACTCAGTTTTTTTTTCACGCGATGTTAACACGTTTTTCAAATACGGCTCCGAAGGTGTAGATTACTGTAGATTATTCAGGTAGCATTATATCAGCTTTAGATATCGGAAGACAAACGATTCAATCGCGTAAAGTTAACGCTAACCGGTTTTACGTTTTTATTTTATAATCGTTGAAATTGCAAAGTTGGTTACGTTAGAAATTATTCAATAAATTTCTTCATTCAAGCACCTACTATTACAAAAATCTGAATAAATCCAGTCGTGTGGTTTTGATAAATTACCCTACAGGGTAAGAGACCCAAATACCGTGAGGTACCAATTACTGTGCCTATATTAATTATATTTATTTTTAAAACATAATGAATATTAAAAAAGCCATATATATATAAACTGATTTTAATTATGCGTTGAAAGTAGGTATAATTAATATAGGCCGAGTAATTGGTACCCACGCAGTAATTGGGTCCCTTACCGTATCAGCCACACGTGCTCGGTACAGTCAGCGTTAAGGTTCCAGCGTTTTGATTCTTCGCGATCGTTTATTGCTTACCAGTGTATTGCACTTATATGTGAAATACTCATTGCGTGACGTCATAATTAATCACTGGAGTCTCTTATCTAGGTTAGATAACGAGCGTACGAGATATATAAATTTAACAGGTTGAGCAGGCTAGCCTTTGTTACAAAGGGGTTCGCGTGTACACGTAACAACGAAAGCGGGAGCATTATGGGATAAACGCGTTTGTTTTAGACGAACGTGGGATTGTTAGACGATAATACTAGGGTTACGTAAATTAAACTTTTAAGGATAATCCGTTCGATCAAACGGATCAAATTATTGGATTCGAGCCCACGTCGGTTTACGAAACGATTTCAATTCTCTCGCTCGACCGTGAAGAGATCCGACAGAGCAAGGACAATAAATCTGTTGTATGGACGAGATAATTGGAAACTTTTTCGGTCTGACCTTGTTGGGCTACGTAGTACATAGCAGCGATTCGCTGGCTTTTTAATACGATTTATCCCTTTTTATAATCAGTTTTTGTTTAACACTTGTCACAGAGACGAAAAAATTCGTCCTTGGTATTTTAAAAGTGTAGAAAGGTGAATCGAGAAACATATTCGTAGTTGTAACGCATTTATAATGAAGTAAACAACAGTAAACACGTGACAAGAAATAAATGTATCATTCTGTTCTTGGAAAACAAATTAAATTTTTAATCATTCATTGCCAAAAACCTAATTATTTAATATGAAGATATGTTTAAGTTCGATTATTTCTCTTGTTTACGAACTAATCGAACTTTAAATTCTGTAAATAATATTAACGAATCTTTGAACAATAAAAATATAAATTTAAAAAGTGGAGAACAGATAAAATGATTGTGTTAGATAGAAACATTTTCTTGTAATTTATCTCAATTTCACAGCAAGTGCATTTCGTCTGCTTTTATCAATTATACTCATCACTTGAAAATAATTAAGCAAACAATTTCTCGCTTTTAAAGTTAAATAAAACCGTCAGATGGTTAAAGAAAATTAAGTTGATGCATTTGGCCTACATGAACTAAATATGTTCAATTTTATTGCACCTTAGAGTGTTATAACAACGAGATGCTAGACAAATAGTACGGCGGCCTCGCTGATTCAAGCAGAATGGCCCTAAGCATAGTCCAAGAGAAAGTTATTGAATCATATTCCCGTGCACCTAACATAGTCAGAAAAAAATCAATATCTGCAGACGTCATGGTACACTTATGCAGCCTGGTTTCACCATTATGAATTCATGATTGATTAGTAACAGTCTGCCAGATGAACCGGTGTGTCACTTTGCACTGTTTTACGGTTCTCTGTTTCTCTTGGCAGTCATGTTCTCGGAATTGCTTCAGTTTTTTACTCTGGGCACTTTTTAGAAACAATCCTCGTGGTTGCGGCGAAAAATGAAATATTAGAGTATTTAACAAAGAATAAAAAATATGTCTACGTAGGGTAAGGGACTCAATAACTGCGGGGGTAGCAAATACTGTGTCTATACTAATTTTACTTATTTTTAAAGCATAATGAATATTTAAAAAGAGATATATAACGTATATATTAACTGATTTGAATGAAAAAAGTTCATATTCATTATGCTTTAAAAATAAGTACAATTAATATAGGTACACCCTATGGTAATTAATATAGGTTACCCTATGGTAAATGGGTTCTTTACCCTATTTGTAATACTTATAATATTTATAAAAAAAAAGTAAAAGCTTTCACCATTCGCTAAAATCCATAAAATGTCAACTGTTCAAAAAATCCAAACTGCAATAATCAATAAAAGATGATAGATTACAGTATCTACGATATTTCCACAAACTTGCAACAGTTCCTGTTCACATCTATACAAATTACAAATGCTAAACGAAGAAAAACTTAAAAGGTGTAAATTTACCATTCGCCATAATTTCTAAAACGGCGAGTTTTCAAAGAATCCGACAGAGCTCCTGGAAATAGGAAACTGAGACTGGAATCTTCCACTTGAAACGAGCAGAGCAGCTACATATTCACGGCAGCGACGAGGAAAGGAAATACTAAATAATGTAACATGCATTTTGCATGCATTTACGTCATATTCGGATCGTACGTGACGCGCGCACAGAATTTTTCCCATAGATTTCGACAACGTCAAACGAGAAATGTATTAATTTAATTGCAGATCCTGTCGATCGTGATTCCACGTGCACGTCACCTGATTGTTCTAGTAGCGGGTATATGTCAATCGGCGAAACGCTAATCTCATTATCACGGAATAATACGAGACCAGTGCTCACAGCGCGTGACTAATGTATTTTCATTTGAGAGCAAAGGCGGCAGGCAGACCATTGTCGGAAATTACGCACATTCAAGATCGTTAATGATTAGGGACTATCGAGGACTATTAAGAGATATTGAATTGCTAAAGAACCGTCTATCAAGCGATTTTCCCGCGTATTTGAAACGCAATTGATAATTACGCAGAGATTAAATTTTTCAGTTCAGGTATTCCGTGAAACGAATTCGAAGCAGAACTGGTTTCTACTTTCTTTTCCGTTGGTTTCCAGGCTTTAATTGTATTTGAATATTTTTAGAAGGCGTGTATACCTGGTGCTCTAAAAATATGAACTGCGATGCACGTTTTTCTTTTCTCCTCGACAGTAGCGTATTTATCGGAAGAATTTCTTATTTTACAAATGCAAGATAAGAATGCAACTATTTTCTCAATGCGGGAACTTGCAGGGATTTACTGCATGGCAATAGTAGTTCTGAGGTGTTACATAACGTCTGCACGCTTTGCCAATTCCTTACGCTCAATGTAATACATAGAAAATGTATAGTTGTTTTAGTCTATATCGTTGTGATATATACCATAAATAGGGAGAAGAATATCTTTTGTTGTTAGACACAATTTTGGCTATCCACACCTAGCACTCAGCCAAGTTCAACATTAAATCAATTTAATATGAAATCATACGTTTAAAATAACAAACGGATAATATATTTTAATTCTGTCCGAGTCTAATAAATTGCATCTGTAATTCTAAACGTTCATGTGTTTGTTGCCTTTGTTTAACCTTTCGATAGAGGTGCCCGAGTCTATTTTGACCCAGAGTATCAGAATCGTCGGAATTTATTATTATTATTTTATTATTATTCATTAATTATTTAGGCTCGTTATTTAATGAATAACTAAATGAATCATGAAATTAAATGAATAACTGTTACATTAAGTACAACAGAAGTACTAATGTGTCTACCTTCAAAAATACGTTTAACTTTGATAAATATGGTAAATGTGGATGGTCTTAAGCACGGTCAATTGTATATTTGTAAAATAGGTCCGTCATCCAAGGGTTAATCTTAATCAGATCAGTATTACTGTCTACGACTCGGTATCGTGAACAGGTCGAACATATCGATCGTATATCTTATTACCTTCACCGAAGAATATCAAGTGGCGAGGTAATATAATGCAATAAGCCCCATCGATTTGACAGCATCGATACGTCAGCTATTTTTTTTTTCATTCACCAGCAAGCGATGTAGAAATTCACTTGTGCTGCTCCAGCAATTTTTCTTAATAATTGATACAGAACATTCTTTCTTTTCCAATGAAGCTACAAATTATGCAACGCCGTGACATTTGCAAGTCATACAATCATCGCTACTCATGTTTATTCTACATAACTTCGTTTGTTCAAGGATCGACGTTCCGTAAAAATAGTTGTATAAATGATAGCGCTAATGCATGACGCAGAAAATCTGCAGTGGGAATATTTGCACGAGTTTAGTGGATGTTGAACAAAAAATAAAAATTGTATTCTCATCGCATACTTTGCTTTGTACTTCTACAACGAATAGAATTTGAACGCTTCTTTCTAACTCTGTATTGAAATCAACAATTATACATGTGCCATAGTTCCTCTTAGAATATTATATTATAAAAGATCAAGTACAGCCCATAACTTTGAATTTAAATCTGTAAAGATACATATGTATAAGTTCCTTTCGGAACATGATAGTTGAAAAATGAAATACACCATGTTTTGCGTTGCATTTGTTTCACTAATGAAATTTTTATTTGCAGGTGTTGTACGATTGTTTAAAAGCAAGGAGAGAAGTTGAACTGCATTGGAGAGCATCGAATTGTAGACACATAGTCCAAGTGAAAGATGTATATGAAAACACGTACAGTGGAAATAAATGTTTATTAGTTGTTATGGAATGGTAAGTTTCTAGTTACGTAAACATGTCTTAAAATTTTACTACGATATTAATATTGACTAATTCTAAATAAAATCATCAGCATGGAAGGAGGAGAGTTGTTTGAGAGGATACAAGACAGGCAAGATGGTGCATTCACAGAAAGGGGTAAGAAAAATAAATTATACAGTATTTTAACATTTGATGAGCTCAGGGCAACAAACGGTTAGCTCGATTTAGACATGACTGCCCACTTTAGAGGTTTTAATCGTTCGGGGCAACAAACAGTCACAATTGTCTTGTGATATGACCGTTTGTTGCACCAAACTGTCGCAAAAATGTGTTCTTTTATAGTTACGTTGAAATCGAGCTGACCGTTTGTTGCTCTGAGCTCTTCATTTACACACCTCTTGAATTATTTTGTGTAATTGATTTGCAGAAGCTGCGCAAATAATGTATGAAATCTGTGTTGCTGTGAAGCACCTGCATGACATGAACATTGCTCATAGGGATCTTAAACCAGAAAATCTTCTGTATTCCAGGCCAGGTATGTTACTTCTGCAAAAATCTATAACCATATTGTCATGAATTTATTTACACAAAATGTACTTCATTTCTCAGATAATACCGGTACATTGAAACTCACAGACTTTGGGTTTGCGAAGGAAACACATTCGAAAGATACCTTGCAAACTCCGTGTTATACACCATATTATGTAGGTGAGTAACAATAAAAGCTTCATATTTATTATCGCAAAGGATTCTTATCACTAGACCGTTCTTTATGCAGAATAAAAACTTCTTATCTGAATTTCAACAAACTCGATCGTTGTGGAAAGTTATTTTCTTTCTTATCGTCGGTTAAAAATAATATAACAGTGTGTTTAAATTCTTCTAATGGTTTTACTATTATAAATTACACCTAATCCTTGTAAACATGATTTTTTTGTTTCTAGCTCCTGAGGTTCTGGGACCAGAAAAGTATGATAAAAGCTGTGATATTTGGTCACTTGGTGTTATTATGTACATATTGTAAGTAACTCTATCATTAAACAGTCGACAAACTTACAGAAAATAATTTTCAACAAATCATTGTTGTTTTCTGTTTCAGATTGTGTGGATTCCCACCTTTTTATAGTAATCATGGTTTAGCAATTTCGCCAGGAATGAAAAAGAGAATTCGGTTAGGCCAATACGACTTCCCAGCTCCTGAATGGTCTAACGTGAGCACGGAAGCACAGGACCTTATTAAGGGAATGTTGTGCACAGATCCTGCAAGAAGACTGCAGATCGATGAAGTTATGCGAAACAAATGGATCTCTGTAAGAATTTTATCCTATTTATACAGGACACCCTGTATTACACCCTGAAACAATACTACCGCGCACTATGTCACATACGCTGAGCTATAAGTAAAATTCACTGTACCGATAGTTTTTCCGCGAATATCTCGGAAACTAAACGAGACCGTCGCTAATGTGCAAAAGTAAAAACTTGTTCAAAATATCGATTTCCGGAGGGTAGATAGTTCTTTGGGTTCACCGGTCTGAGTAACGTTAGTACAATGCGTTTCTTTTGCAGAAACACACAGAGGTGCCAGCCACTCCTCTGCACACTGGCAGAGTACTCAGAGAGGGCGAGGAACTCTGGCCAGAGGTTCAAGAGGAGATGACACGGTCCTTAGCGACGATGCGCGTGGACTACGACACAGCTAATTTAAAACAATTGGATCATACAAACAATGCGTTATTGAATAAGCGTAGGAGAGCAAAACAGTCGAACGCCGTACCACCGACTGCCAATCCTACGCCCGCTTCCTAGGGCGACGCTGTGAGAGCTAGGAGACGCTGGTGTATTTTTTTACGTAGATGTTTAAGATATAGTCTAATTACAGAGCGAATTGTTTTTTGACAATTATGTTGCACGAAAGACAAGAGACTACGGATACGGACTCCATTCAAAGAACAGATATACGCGTACAGGTAAAACTGCATTCAAACTTGAACGCCTAGGAAAAAGAGCCTCGAAGATGGTGGTGAACTATGATTTTGAATTTTAATGACGGTAGTTATTAGGTCAATTCGCGGATCACTTAAGTGGAAGATGATATAGAACAATGGAGCAGATGAGAGATTAATAGTAATTTTATAACTCTGGGACGACGATTGTTTCAACATTAATTCAATAAATTTGAATTCTGAAGTCATTATTTGTCATGATGTGCGCATGTAGAAAATAGTGATGGGTTCATAGATGTAAAGAGTACTTCACAACGTTTTAGTTATGGTGCATTTTTTACGTTTTCAGTAAAAATATTTCTTTAATGGAATGGAGCAGCTAGTAACAAATTAATCTATATAACCTAATTATGAAAAATGTTTGTTAAAATTCATGCCTACTAGAAATATACCGACAATAAGAGATATATTGTCCGACATACGTGAGATATACTGATGTACGAAATAAAATGCAAAAGGTTACAGTTCTATGGCCTATACAAGTTAGACTTCGTGATGAAAGTCTATTACCTGAAATGAATGAACACC
Organism: Halictus ligatus; assembly: GCA_028454255.1. Taxonomy (NCBI): domain Eukaryota; kingdom Metazoa; phylum Arthropoda; class Insecta; order Hymenoptera; family Halictidae; genus Halictus; species Halictus ligatus. The sequence goes on from CM052131.1 coordinate 13,832,027, forward strand.
TAATTTAGCAGCTATAATAAATTCATTGCTACGTGTTTACTTAAAACGTTTCCTAACAATATGTCTGTTTAGTATTTTTAAATTATTGTAACTCTTTTATTTATCGTAATTATATCGTAATCGAATCACTGAAGTGCAGTTTAATTACAAAATAATATGAATGTCGTTGTAAATTATGTTTTGACTGAGGCTGATTGTTCATTTTAAATCATTTCAAACTATTCTGCTTACGAATATATATTGCTCTAGTTAGTTTCAGAACATTAAAAAAATACAACAAGGCGTTAAACAACTTTTTAGAATAAATGGTAACTTATAATTAAATTTAAATATATAGGGATGTAAAGTTTATGAAATAAATGTACCTATTATATTTTTTTAGGTATATCATTAAATAGATATGCAATTATTTTACGTCGGTAAAATTAATATGAGGCCTTAACAAATCTGAGGTCAATTTGTAGATTAGCCTATTTTCAACTATAATAATTAAGGTATTCTTAATATATATATATATATGCAAATTTTAGATCAGTCAAGGGGTGATCAAATCTCATGGACGTGTTAGTGTTCTTTTTTTTTAGATACGACTGATGCTTTGAAAATTGTAAATATCATACGATTTAATAATTTTTAATAGTATTACTATTTACTAGTATTACTACTTTAATAATATTACTAGCAGTCCTATAATTTGATAAGTATTCATCAAAATGTTTCATGATTGAAAATGGATTTGACGACTGACAAACGGCAAGAGAATAAATACGACTGATTCTTGAATTGTTTCCATAGTTTTATGTTAATTAATTAAAGTCTCTTTGCAGCTATGAATTTCTGTAATACCTTATTAATAATACGGCTTTCGCGAATTAAATAGAATAACATACAAGTGTGGAAACAATTTTTCTCAAGCAAGGTATCATGCGATGATTGTTCAGCTCTCATACTTTACTAAAATCAAAACAACTATTAACTATTAAGTATACATAAAAAAAATTATAGCAAATGAAAACAACCATGAAGCACATTTTCGCATCAAAATAATATATATATATGTATGTAGTTTTTTCGTATAGTATAAAAGATCGTTACATTGTCTTCATTATATTGAGATTGTTGTCATTATATATACTTGATGATATTGTGATAGTACAATTTTCATAGATTGAACTGATTGTATATTAGATGAAAATTATTATATTTAACGTCAATTCGAGCTGAACTAGAGAGTGCTAAAATATTTTTGTAACGAATTTAAGTCTGTTGGTCTGCATTGCATTTATGAAACTTGACAATAAATATACATGGTGACGTTAATTAACCAAGACATATCAGTTTATTATTTTAATGCAAATTCGTAATGTTACTTGATTAAAATAGTATCATTTCAGGATCAGAAAATGATAACGGGAATTTTGTATGATATGGTTATGTAAAAACAATAAACATATAACATCGTTAGCATTACAATATTTCAGTTACATTTTTTCTATATATTTTCTTCTTACATTAGGATCATAAAAATTTAAATAATTATCTTTCAATCGATCTACCCACGCTTGTTTGTGTACGTAATTAAAATATAGCTATTCTTCTTTAAACATGATCTGTTGCTAGTTCATTCAAAGTTGTTCAATTATTCAGAACTTTTGAAAAATTATGTTACGGTTATGTGTAAAATCTATCACTATGTGTCAAAATTACTTTCTCAAGAATATAAATATGTATTTACACATAAATTATAAATAACTTACTTAGGCTAGCTATAATTAAAATAAATGCTGTACAAATGTTTTTTTTTTATAACCATCTGTTTTAGTTCCATCATCATAGGGAAAACAATATTTCTTGAAAGTGTAATACACAATCGGGCACAAAATACAATAAAACATAACTAACTTTAAAGTCATTTTGAATACTAGTAAAAGCAGTTCTCTGAACGTAATTTCCAATCACAAACAAGAGGATAAAACACAATAAACAACCACGTTCTATTTTGTGCCCTGAATAATTCAATGGATTTTCATTTCATGCGGTTTCTGATGGTAATCGATCAAGTTAACAGATAATTTAAATCCTAGATCACTTTAGCTAATTTAAAACTAAGTATTTGACAAATTTTGTTATGTCAGTATCACATGATAAGTTCAGAAAATATAACATATTTCTTTAAGATAGGTTCTTAAAATCTACAGTAACTTAATGTTTGTTTCCATTGTTAATGGTTGATGTCTTTCATTCAGCTACATTCAGCAAAAAAATATATGCGTATTGTAATGGCAAACAACACTCATACCTATTCAGATGGATCAAATTCCTATAGTATCAAATCATCACAATTTGTAACGTTCAGAAATCGCTGAATTTATTGCGTCTATTAAATCCTTTTCTTTTTGTAAATTAATTGTTTGTCTGCTCTGTTTACCGTATGCTTACACCATTAAAAATTATATATGACTTTACACATTAAGTTACAACGGTCTATACACAAACTATATTTCAATTTCATAACATTAAATGCGACGTTATCATTTCTCGTTATATAAATAAATTTGCACAATTCGCTTGCAAAAGTAAATATTATTTGATATCTGCAAGGCTTAAAATTAAAGTTACAGTAAATTAAAATATTGTATTAGAGGAATTGTCTTTAATATAAATTTGCTAAGAAGAATTATTCGAATGCAACGGAATGACAAATTTCGGTCCAAAAGGCGACTTGTACGTTATACCGACATCCGCGTATACTTTGTTCGGTAGCGCGAGATTACATAAGTATAATCTGCCATTATCAACACTATGAGACAACGGTAATCCACCGAGCAAACTGAATTTACTGAGGATGCCCGGTGTACCTGCGGCTGGTGGTTCAATGGCTAAAATAGGGGCTCTGTTGCCGTTCGCCCATTTCGCAATGGGTGTGATCGTCTTTGGGGAATTTTCATCGCAAAGCGACACGAGTATCAGGTCTACTACCCACGGTAAATACTTAACTTTAGTTTCCACCTTATTTCCAGTCAGTTTGTATAAAGATAATTCTTGCAAAAGGGAGAAATCTTCGGAATTCTCTACGAATACTATTGTTTTAACACCGTGACTAGATAACTGTCTAGCACAATTGACACCAACAGCACCGGAACGATGTGGTCCGCATAGAGCGACGACTGTTGGCCATTGATGTGCGTTGTATGGATTAAGTCGATGGCTACCTCCCAGCAATTGCAAAATAATTTCTGCACCGGCACGGCCAAGAAGCTCCACCTGATCGACAACAATTCATTGATTCCCAGTAAACCAAATATTTCTTATCATCGAAATTATTAAATACTCTCTAATGCGTACTCTACGTTCCCAACTGATTCCAAAACGATCTGCCGCCCCCATTAATTGGCGATGAAGATTCAGCGTTATGCTGGGAATTATTAAGCCATTATCGGTTACATATTCTTTCTCATCAGGACTCGGTACTGTTATTTGTCTGAAAACTATCGGTTCAGAAACAATAACGTTTTCGTCGTGTCTGTATCTCCCAGAGGTACCACGATTATTTTCGGATTGCCTGACAATATCAGGTTTCAAGGAATTTATTTCTTGCCACACAGCCTGTTAAGAAAAGGTAAAGCTTTTAACATTGTGATTCCTACACAAGGTGTCTCATTAACTCACAAGATGACATCCCCGTTATTTTTTATGCTGCGGGAAATGTCAAAAGCACAAATTATTTGATTTAAGTGTACTCATATTATAGTGAGAACCATTTTTTCAAGGTCATTTTTTCGAAATTTCAAGGTCAGCAATGTTTTTTGTATGTAACTATATCATTGTAGATGTCACCTTGTAACAGAGAATGGAAAAATCCTGCATTTTGTATTTCTATGAACAAACCTCTTTATTAAATAGTGCTAAATTCTTCTCAAAATCAAAATCTTGACTCAATGATTGGTCTATTGGCGTACCAAATGTATGTTCATCTCGTTCTAATGCTCTTTGTCTATGACTCAGTCTTTTCTGTATTGGTTTACTAGCAGAATCGGCTAAAAAAAAAAATATAAACCCACTTCATTGAGTGTTGTTTCTACACATTCTTGTATTTAGGAAAGAAAAACAATACTATCATTTGCCAATGATTGTTACTATTTTATTTACCTAATGAAACCTTTCCGTTTGTAGTTCCAGCTTGCTCTGTGGAGCAATGAGCATTAGTGTCAGGTTTTTTAAAATTAGATTGTGTTTGAGACGATGTAGACTGAGTACACGACGGCACGCTTTCAGAAACTGATCTTCCAGCTCTCTTAGCAATAGGTCTCTTCACTGTTACCTTATTCTGTGCTTGATTATTATCATTCGAACTAGATCCTGTCTCATTGATAGATATAATTTCTACGTTTAAAATATCCTTTGTACTGAAAAAATTAAATCCATGAGCATCTTCTATATAATATTTGCATTCAAAATCGCAGGGTAAATATGTTACCTTAAAACAACTACAGATGAAGAATGGGGCACTCCATTACAAAAAGCTTTTGAAAGTGTGACATAGTCTTTATTCAAATCGACTATCTGTCCTTGGTACGTTCCAATTTCCTCAGTACATTTCACGGAAACTGTGCAGCCCACAAATTGTTCTGACATCTTGGTTGCCTATTTGTAAATGCGAAATTCATCAATAAAAAGTGTTCATTTATCGTTAACGTTTACTTACGATAGAATTGTTATTGCACATGGGATATATTTATATCGACGATCTTTTGGTTTTATCAGTAAATCCGTCGGAAATTTTGAACTATCCGTTACAGAAAATCGGTGCTTATTGGAAAATGGGAAGCATACGTACCTAGTGCGAGTAATACGTAAACACAGCGAATTTTTAAAAACGATTGTTCTTCTCGGTGTTATTACAACGGATTTGAAGCGTCGTTGTTATTTCGAAGTCAGAATGCAAAAATAAGTGTAACAATACATTCGTTAATGTGTAATAATGTGCATAAAATTTTCATGCATTTTCATCCCTACTCTAACCATGCACGGTGTATAAAGGACTACCAAGGACTATACAACACGCCAAACGGAAAACTGGTATAACTTCATACCATTGGCGAATTCGTACAATCGATTTCTCCCTAACAAAAAATACTAAATCTGTTTGAATGTCTATTACAAAATCGTTAATACATTCCAAGGAATCGCATATATCATACTAAATAAATATCTAATTTGCATACAAATTTAAATTTTCCATTTTTATTAATAAATTTCTTGTCCAGTACCTTTAAAAAAAATTTAATTGTTAAGGGATCTTAATAGTTTTTACAACTTAATAATAACACATTTTAACGATTTTGATATGGTTATTTATAAATTGTAAGACTTATGGTATAGATAACCTGCACACTAGAATCAACATTTGAATAGAGTAATTTCGTCCTGAATGTTGGAATTAATATATATATTCTGCATTTCATATATGATGTTCTGTGTGAAATCAGAACATGGAAATTGCTGCTCGCAAATTTCAAGCCTACTAAAATATTCAATTATGTCAAAGCACAGACGAGGTATAAGGATAGACTTATCATCTCATGGGATTTCATGTCTCATGTTCTGAAATATCGACTGTCCAAAAAATCAGAGGTTTTGGTATGCCCTCTACGATTTAGAGTGGTGAGTTTGGGAAACCCCATATGGTGATTATAGTCTACTCCTCTACCTCGTCTGTGCTTATAGCCGCTGCGCTCTCTCCCTTACCTACAGCCGACGCACTCTTACCTACTTACCATTGCCGCGTTCTTACCTATAGTCGCCGCGCTCCCTCTCTTACCTACAGCCGACGCACTTGCACGCACGACGCACTTTTGAAAAGTTCAGAAGCAAATTTCAATTAGAAATCTAGAAAAAATTTACGATGTTTATCGAATGAAAAAGTATTCCGAAACAAGAAGTGTGTGTTTCGATTAATAATTAAAAGAAGCTGCCAAGAAGGCGTAGGTGGGCCAAGGGTAAACAAGGAAAGCACGAAGGAAAGCAGGAAGGACCCTTGGCCCACAACGAGCAAGTTTAAAATAAATTCAGACAGAATTCAATTAAATACACAAGTTTTTATTATTAGTCAGTCTTGAATTTTATTTCACAATGTTATCGCAAATTATGTATGAGCAGCTATTAGCTCGATATTGTTCTCTCTTTATAAGATACTAGCAGATCTTACAAATAGAGAATGATACCGATTGCCCAGGTCTCACCACGAGGAGGTTGCTGCACAAGACACCCGAAAGTAAGCCAGAACGAATTCAATACGCTTCGTTTTGATTCCCTTTGTTACAACGACGATTTACTATCTTATCAACAAAATTTCGCAGATCGCTAGATGAAAAAGGTCACTTTTCCACAAAAAGAAAAGTTCACTTTTCCATTTAGCGTATGTCAAGTAATTATTGCGGTGCAAAAGGTATCAAAAACGAATCAGGCAGAATCAGGCTTTGATTCTTTCTCAGAGAGAAACAAAACCAAACCAGAGCAGAAGGCTCTGCTTCGAGGGTGACGCAACGCGTACAATGTTTGCAGAGCTTTCTGCCGACTAGTGTACGATATCCGACGCTCTACACGGAGAATGATGGCCAGGGACGCCTCCACCATTTCGTGAAATCAGCCTAACCCCAACTACCCGCCACGAGCAACGCCGACGCGACAAGGCGACGAAGAGACTTATGGACGAAGGATCCCCTGCTCCTGGCGCGAGCCACGCCAGCGTTGACATGACTTAGGCAGACATTTTACGAAGGAAGGGTTCTACCTGGTGAGTACTGCTCCCTGACCATCATTTCCCAGTGCATCCACGCCGAATATCGCAACGTGGACCGGTTCAAAACTTGCAAACAAGGTCCGACACAGATCAGATGGCTGTGTCGGAGTTAACAATCGAGTCGAGCAAAGTCAAGTTAGGACAATAGTTACTCGACATATTTACAACGTCGATCTTAAGAATAAACTAATTTTAATTTACAAAATTCGTCGATGCGTTGTTTGATGTAATCTCTTCGTTCGGCGACCAAGATGCTCAGATGTTGGATTTCAACTGAAACAGACTAACAATAATTAATTAGACACGATGTTGTTGAGGTCTTCGTTCGTTGTCGATATTGTTGACGTCTTCGGTCGATGTATTGTCCTCCGTCGATTACCTCTGGTGGGGACCTCGATGGGGAACCTCTGGTCTACTCCAAGATCCTTCGGCCTTTTGGTCCCGGAGCACTTCCGCTCCCTCCTAAGTGCGCACCACGACTGACGGACTGAGCGCGACCACCGAGATCAGGTACGCGTGCGCAACTCCCCCACCCCAAACTAACTTCGCTAGATTTCGATCGCCGCGATAGTAATTATTAATAAATTTGTTATTTCTGGCTGCTTAATGTTTATAACAATTTCTTTTGGCAATGCTATCAACAAGCAATCCCTTGACTATCTTGCCATCTAATTTTTTAGTAATAATACCTAATAGAACTCGAGATACAGAGTTACTTTTGAATCACGAATATTTGCACGCATTAATTTATCGTACAGGTAAATCCGGTAACGCAAAAACCATTTCGAGCCACCACAGTTCTTATGTCGAGTACCATACAAAAAGTTTATGGCATCCATATAAGAACTGCCTCGGTGAGACCGTGTCCCGGCGTCAACAATAGTTCAGCAGGTCGAGCTCGAGGACGGCCTCGGGTGAACGAACGCAGATGTAAACCTTTTGTTTACGTCTGTTGTCATACTTGTCACGAGGCCATCGTTTCCCAAATTCCAAAATATCAAATCCACTGCCCGTTGACCATATTGCCATCTATTATTTCGTAAAAATAAATAACAGTAAAATAAATACAGAATAATTTTTACGCCGTGAATATTCGCACGCATTAATTTAGTAAAGTAAGGGGGGCTGTAGAGCCCCGTGGATAAGAGACAAAGAAATACATTGGGTGATTGGTCTACTCCTGTACCTCGTCTGTGCTATCACTGATCTCAAATACGAACATCGCTACACATGCCGCGCTCGCTACCTAAGTAGAACATTCGCTCGTGATCTACGGAAGAAACGTCTGTGACATAGGCAATAAATAAACGTAGTTTATTCGTCCTTGATATTACTTTTACTTTCAACATTTTAAATTTTAAAAACCAACACTAAAAAAATATCTGTTTAATTCGAATACGTTCGTCGGAGAATGTAACATTTGATAATCAATATGGTTCCGTGATGATTCACGTTCTCACCGACGAGAATTTCCTTGGTGGCCTTCTGCACAGACGAGATACCGTCGTTGGCTTTCCGTTTCTTACTACAGCCAAAATCTATCCTAGAGGGCAGTAGAAATCACCGTATTTTTCGAGCGACACATTCTCTCGTAAGGCTGGCAGTCTTTCTAATTATCTCGTCGGTGATATAGTGCTGACAACTGCTCAGCCTTAGCATCGCACAAAACCGGGCCACCGACGCACCCCTTCACGATGAGATATTTAGAAAGACTGCCAGCCCCCGTGTTAAATATCATTCTCTATCACGTTACATTTTGCCACGTTTTCTAGCATTTACATTTTTTGCTTGCAGAGTTTCGTTTTTCCACTATGAAAGAACGGTAACACTGTATGTATACAGGATAGCGAGGTCATTCGATTCAAGGACACAAATATCAAAAGGTACGAATCAAAGTTTTATCTTTGATCAATTTTGAAGTAATGAAAACACTTTCCAATAGATTGAATTGGAGACAGGATTGTACTCGACTATAGGGAAACATTAGTGCAATGATACATTACAAAAATCAAATTACAGAGTTTTGTAAATTAATACATTTGTCTCCTTTTAGATAAAAATCTTTGAAAAGAATTATAGCCAAAAAATGTGACTAAACAAATTTAAACTAAACAAATAAAGTACAGACTGTTCCAGTAAGTTTATCACCTGAAACATTTTACTTTTTCAGAAATCAATAAAACCGGTCTTTCATCGTACATTTGACCTTTGCCTTTCTAAATATATGCAAAACAGGGGAAAAATGTGCATGTAAAAATAGACATCAGTTGTTAAAAATATGTATGTATACTATCACAAATTGGTTCATTGGTGTAATTGACGTTTTTTACATCATTATTGCTTTGAACACGGAATACTCTTCACTTAGCTTATCTTATTTTACAGGCTATTTAAGTCTATATCTTTGCACTTCAGATTGTCTATCGTATTATATTTTGATTTTTCTGCGAGCGTCATTACACCATACAGACTTGTGGAAAACTGCTTGTAATCGTCCATCAGTTTATAAACTTGATTGCTTATGTCTACACATTGAAGTCCAGTTTCAACAGTTTTCTGCATTTCGTTTACACTGTCTTCAGAAATTGGATAGTTCTCCAAAATTTCTAATTCATCTTTCAGTGTTGCATTTAAAATGGTGGCCTGAAATGTGCGCATAATATTAAATTTAGCAGGTAGTTAGATTTTAGACAAATTTTCCTGTTTATATAAATACATACTCTCTTTGCCCTTTGCTGCAAATCCTCCAGCTCGTCCTTCATGTTTTTGAATTCTGTGGCTGTGTACTGTCTCCTCTGACATTTGTCCTCTTCTAGCAAAACATTGCTTGGTACAGCAACGAATTTATTTGCGATATTCTAAACATTACGAGGAACATGAGGAAATGTACAGGAGTTCCTTAAGTTGACCAAACTAATTACCTCGATATTTTTCAAATGCAACAAAGCCTCCTTACAATAAGCTCTCTCTAATTGCTTCTTATTCTTTTTAAGTATTTTTATATTCTCCTTATCTAGCTTATAAGTTTCCTCGATAGATTTGCATAGTTTCGCAGTGGTGCTGCTTATCCTTTTCGCGATAATATCTTGCACTACAAAACAGAAAGAACAGTCCATTTTGACAAACCGAAAATATAACAAAACTACAATACAACGTTCGTGAACAGCTTTATTCAAATAATTCAATACAAACAAAAATCGTACAAAGGAGCGTACAACGAAAACGGTTTAACGGTGTCGCCAGAATACATTGCTTATGTTATGAAAGTTCTGAATATTTGGATAAATCAACTACGAAAGGAAACGAAAGATGCAAACGAAACTCACTCGACGTGTATACATTTCGATACAAGGTCAACTTTTATTTGCTTCAATTTGTAGCGTGAGAGGAGAAGAGAAAAAGAAGAAAAATAAAGGGAGAGAGAGAGAGAGAGAGAGAGAGAGAGAGAGAGAGAGAGAGGCAGATACAGATACAGATACAGACAGACAGACAGACAGACAGACAGAGACAGAGAAGAAGCGTTAGCCTTTGTGAATTAAGTTTGTACGCGATGGGCCGGTGAAAGTATTCCAAGCAATGGACGAGTGTGACTCTAGTCATGATCGAATCCACATGATACCAGAGTGCACCCGTCCAACGACCAGAATCTATTGTTTGGACCGATCGGAAATGCCGTACAATCTGAAAAGCATTCTCTCGAACGGAAAATGAAAATCGGCGGCGGCCTTACTGGTTGCGAACACGGCTCTTGAATGAAAGCCAAACAGCTGCATTTCGTATTCTTCCCGTTTGCGTTTCCTCGACTCCGTCGACGCCATAATCGTTGGACCTGCCCCGAATACACGCGAACCGCGAGAAGCGTTTCGAACGAGCACTGAATTGTTCGTTATACTTTATCGAAGCAACCTCGTTTCCTCCGATGATCACACCTTGACGTCCGTTGACAAATGAACATGGCGTCGATCTGCCTGCGTACGACAGCGTCCTTTGTCCCTTCGCGTTCACTAACGCATCCGGATTTCCTCGCGAGACCCGTCGCCGTTTCAAAATTGACCAATCACCAGCCAGAATACGCCACTGAAAGTCCGTTACTCGAGCTACACCGGAAAATGCTTAGGCTTCTTCTTATTTCTATTTTTCTGTGTCAATGAATACGATACGTTTTATCGCAACAATATTTATTGATAATGAGCTCTAAAGTTTCTTTTTCTGGACACTTAATCTTCCGTATTTTAGGTGATCAGGTAAATTTGCCGCCTAGAGGGTTCGCGAGTTTGTCCAGAGATGGCGCGGTTATCGCCATTTTGAAGACGGTACGGAACTGTAATATATATTCTTGATTTCAATGGTAATAAAAATAAGCACATCATTTATTTAATTTTGTTTAGTGAAATTTGAATCCATTTTAATGTTATAAGTTTTAATAAATTTACCGAAATATAAATTTGTATAATAAGAGTCTGGTTATGTTAAAAATCAATTAAGACTTTGTCAATTTGTACAGATTTTCGATTTTAAAAAATGAAGTACCGAATTTGGCGGACTGAAATAAAAATTGAATGCTCAAATTTTCCGTATAAAATAATTTTCATTCATAGTTTAGTGAGCAAATTAAATTTCAGAGATCCGCGCTACGTGTGTACGTAAGCGTAGGGTTCTGTCTGTCACAAATTGCAACATTGTAAAGAGGAGATACGACTTTGTCCACGAATTATGCTCCTGAATGAGTTACTTCACTGCAAGTGTACATTCTGTGATGTTTCACAGGGGCTAAGAGATAACTGTGGGATATAAAGTAAGGGCTTTGTTTATTATCAGACGGGAAGGAAAGGAAATGAAGGACCCCGTTCACCTGGCGGATATAAAATTTAAGTGTTGTTTGATAAGGGGTTATCAAAAGCCTACGATGTACATACTTCCTTCATACATTGTACACTTAATTCTTTACTGCAAGTGAAATTTGAAAATGACTTTTTGATGACTTCTGAATAAATTTTTTAGGAATTCAGTAAGCATGACATTTTATCTGTAAAATAATCATGCTTTCAAACAGAATCACATTTGTAACGTAATTCTGAATATTCCATTTCTATTGCATATGGTGATATTCAAAATAATAATGCAACAACATCAAAATCGATAATACAAGTCTAAATTTACAATTGAAGTAATGGTCACCTTCGGACGCCTTCGTTTACAATCATTTTCATTGATTTCCATTCATAGACTACCTAAAACTTTTATCCGACCTAGGGTAAGGGTCCCAATTACTGTGGGGGTACCAATTACGGTACCATATTAATTATACTTATTTTTAAAGTATCGTTAGTGAAGTAACGATTTTTAATATTCATTATGGTTTAAAAATAACTATAATTAATGTAGGCACAGTAATTGGGCCCCATACCCTACATTTTGCCAAAGATAAGACCAGACAAGCAGGTCAAAACGATAATTCCAGGTATCCCATTCTGTTCGCAAGGATATATATTTTCATAAATATGGAATACCAGTGACATCACTGGAATTTTTTGTCCTAGTGTGACTCATGCGGTTGATAACTCATGCAATTTAACCGCCAACTATTTTTACGTTTGATGGTCTCTATTGTCGCGTAAAGCGTTTTTCCGAGTAAATTAATCATGTTGTATGAGGGATCTCCTAAATTTATAAATGACAGATCTTTCTCCGGATTGTGTAAACTCTTGCGAAAGCGACTATCCGTGTGATAAACGCTGAAATCGCAATATGGTAATGTAGAGTGCACATGAACTTTTTTCTTGTGTTGTGGTAGATGTAGGTTTCCAGGAAAAGTATATTCAGTTGCAATTAGAGCATAGTCAGAGACTAAGAATACATCAACGTAGCATACATGTTGGTAAGGGATGTTGAGGAAATGGATGAATTTTAGCTGAACATTTTTGTGTACATTCTCTAGTACCTACCTACACAAGTACCTACACCTTAATTACAATAAAATATAATTAAATTCATGTGCAATGCTAATTGGAAAACAATTCTTGAAAAGATAGGGTAAGGGACCCAATTACTGTGGGGGTACTTTTTCATTAAAATCAGTTAATATGCTAAAATAAGTTCATTATGCTTTAAAATAAGTATAATTAATATAGGCACAGTAATTGGTACCTCCACAGATATTGAGTCCCTTACCTTGCTTGTTTCCAGTTTTCCAGAACAGTCACTCGAAATTCTTTATAATTAAATTACTGTTAAATTGTTATGTAAACAGTGATTTTCGGAATTGTTATGGGTCTAGCTTACATCTAGTGATAGTGATGTATAAAGTTGGGTCACAAATAGCTTGTTTTTTTTTTCACCTAACCGAGTTGGAACCCGGACCTAACGCAAAACCTGCCGCGGTCTGGAGTTAATCAGAGCCGACGATTGATACCTGATCGTTTTCTTTTGAATCGGCATGGCGGAAAAGGTATGCAAAGAAGCGAATGCACTCTTCTCCATTCGTCTTGTATACAATGACGAAGTGAATGGGCGAATCGAAAGGGGAGTTCAACGAAAGCGGCTTGTGAATGCTTGGTTCTCGCGCTTGCACGCGTCGTCCCCAGGCTCATACTTCATTCGCTTAGAATTCTGCGCGCCCATGTAAATTCGTCATTTGTTACACGGTCATGGTTTTGTCCGGCCGGTCACATAAATCCACGTGTAATCGGAAGTCTTCGGAGTTGTTGCTTGCCTCGCGTTCTTCGAAGGACGATAAGTTATTAAGCAAATCCTACGCGTTGACATTGAGCATGATTCCTACTCGCTGGAATGCTGATTGCGGATATACGCACGGACTGGGCTAGCTCTGAATCGACAGGGGAGGACTTTTTTTTATGCTTTCAGGATAAGAAACATTAAAGTGACAGTTTCTTTTTGGCATGGGATACTAACGAAACCTATTGTGCCTCGTTCAGATCTTTTCTCATGAATGGATTTGTGGTAAATTTGTTTATATTGATCTATGTAAGACAACGTAGAATACAATAGTGTAAGGGACCCGATTACTGTGAGGGCACCAATTACTTATTTGCTTATAAAGTATGTTGAATATTAAAAAAGAAATATTAAATTTCTTCATTAAAATCAATTAATATATATGTTATATATCACATTTTTTAATGTTCATTATGCTTTAAAAATAAGTATAATTAATACAGACACAGTAATTGGGTCCTTTACCCTAAATATTAATAATCCCTTTTTATTTAGCTGTTTTATAATAATTTATTAAATTTTTCTGATTCTTAAATCTTAATGTGATAAACAAGACTCTACAAATCTTGTACTTCGTTCTGTTGTTTAGAGAAAAAAAGCTAATTCTTAAAGGATTACACGAGCTCCTCTAGTGGTTCCAATATTTTATGCTTTTTTAGCATAAGCAAAGAAAATTGTCTGTATCTATTGCAAACGATAGGAGCTACATATACATTTTATTCCTTAATAATTGTAAGAATTTGAAAATAATACATCGTTACTCTTAAATCATTTCTTGTCATAAATGCATAAAATCTGGAGTCTATATAGTATATACATATTTCTTATAAAGTACATTAGTGTTTACTAATTTCGCCGATAGGTAACTCCCTTCCAGTTATCAAAAAGGCGCCTCTAAGTTCAAAGTTTAAACTCAATTTTCATTTGTGTCTGGTTCTGTATTTTGAAGATTGGTTTGTGTTAAAAGCTTGGACCTGGCACAGTCGACTTTTAAGGGTAATCAGTATTTATGGTAGGAGGGAATGATCTACTTTCCGTGATTTTACAGTGATCTCATTGGGAAGGAAAATTGTGGTAATTTTGATAGTTTGGTCCTGGTGCGAGTGTCCTGCGACATAGAATCGGCATAGAAGTGCGGGCGCATGTTATGTTCGGCGCGCATTGCGCAGCCGGTTGGCGCAGGTCCCCGTAAAAAGCCGGGGGCGCGATTCCGCTGTTCGGATACCGCGCGCGTTCCTTCTCTCAGTTTGTATTCGGTATCCACCTCGTATTGGTGGATACGTTCGGTTCTTAATTCAGTTCGACGACCATTCGCCGTGAAAAAACCGTCCTCCGTGTGCCGCACACGCGTTCCCCTTGTCGAATTAATCAAGTTCAAGACGTCGCTTAGTGCCAATTCTGTGCGATTTGTTTTGACAGTGGTTTTCAACGACAAAACAGTATGTTGCCGATGCGATTTGTTGCCCTGCTGGTAGTGCTCCTCGCCCCACAAGGTACGTTTCATTTGAATACAAAAGATCACTTAAACGCAAGCGACTTGTTGAATGGCTTTTGTTTCGATTAACTTCAACGGAGACTTGTTGCGTTCCGTCGATCGACAGTCTTGATTATTGACAGGTCTCTCTCTCTCTCTCTCTCTCTCTCTCTCTCTCTCTCTTTCTGACTGGGTTAGGAGTAGTTTTTGAATTTTATTGCTATAGGGTTGGGGATGAATTGTTCGTGGTGCTCGTTCCGTTTGATTACCTAACCTATGCAATAGTGACATCGTTTAATATCGTTCGATTGAATTCCAGATATTAACAACATGTTGAATCTTATCGATTATAAAGACGATAAAGTTTTTTCATCCGAGTGACACAGTTTATCGTATTTGCACTCGTTGAAACTGTGTTGGCCGATTTAATTGATGGATTTTCTGATACTGCAACCATTTCGATTAATTGAGCTCGAGTGAGACCGGTCATTAAATTTTATCAATGGTAATTCGCGTTGAATAGACGTTCATTGGAAGTGGCATAATCTGCTGAATTTACTCTGATAAATGTGCGTTCCGTCGCACTTTCATAGTAGAAATAAAAACAACTATAGGGTAAGGGACACAATTACTGTGAGAGTACCAATTACTATGCCTATATTAATTATACTTATTTTGAAATAAGTATATATTTAAAAATAAGTATAATTAATGTAGGCACAGTAATTGGGTCCCTATATTTACTTAAAAGTCTGAAAAGTTTACATCTACTTCGAAACGAGATGTCGAATCTTTCGATTAATCGAACTCGGAACGATTTTCTATCGATAGCAAAGAATATCGCTTTTTAAAATTGAATTAACGTAGGGTAAGATGTGATGAGAATTGTGGCACAAAAACTTGAATAATTCGGAAACATCATTTCCGGACCTATGTTTACATAACTTTTTTTTCTTCTCTAAGCATTACGAATCTATTCTTAAAGTTTTGCCCACCATTTGCGATGCACCTTGCAAATACGCATATTAACTGATTTTAAAGAAAAAATTTAATATCTCTTTCTCAATACTCATTTTGCTGTAAAAATAAGTATAATTAATATAGGCACAGTAATTGATACCCCCACAGTAATTGGTTCCCTTAACCCAGTTCTTTAACCGTAGTGGCTGGTGCGGATGGTTATTAGGGGATTTAATTAGCAAAAGATATATTAAATCGAACACGCTCAATGGATCGACGAGCGTGCTAAGAAAGTTTAAAGCCGCAGGATCTCTCGAATCGAGTTGCGAACGATAATTTCGCATGCATCACGGATAACTAACAGTTACCTCATCGTCCGCTCCGTATAAGCGACTGCAACAATAGTTACCATTGTGGGCAGTTGCATCGTCAAGCAGAACTGATAATCGTTGTTGCGGAAGGAACAATTACTCGGTCTTAAAAACGCTTAATTACTCTTCCTCGTACGGTGAACCGACGCGAACCGTCTCGATAAAGTTGCAATTGCGGCCGACTCTAATTGTTGCCACTGAACTCGAGTTCTTCGCGTTGAACATTTCTCCAGCTCGAGAAATGTCTTTTTCCAACGGATATTAGTACAATAGAGTTCCGATTATCGGCATAACTTCACCTTGACAACCCTGAAATTTTTAACACTTTACTATATAATCCTGTACATCTTGACGAGAAAATTCCAAAAATCGAAGTTTTAAGGCGAGGAATTCGCTGGTTCAAAAGTTATGCGCGTTTAAAGTTGTCCTATAAGGTTTTTTATATTAACATATTTTAATTATTGCTCGATGATAGCTTGTACCAGAATAAAGTCTGATCGTTCAACTTTAAACACGCATAACTTTGGAACTTGTGAATTCCTCGCCTTAAAACTTCGATTTTTGACATTCTTGCGTCAAGATGTACAGGATTATATAATTAAAAGTTAAAAATTTCTGGGTTGCCATGGTGAAGTTTCACCTTAATACAAGTGAAAAAATGTATGGTCACATGCGTGCAGCAGTGACACGGATACCAAACAGTTGACGGACAAACAGACGAATCAACAGATTCGTTTCTTTAAATTACATAAAATACGGAGTATTGATGTATTATTATTAGATCTTTGGTCGGAGACTGACTAGACATTATAGGCCATTGGGTTAACGCAATCGTGTGCAATATTTTATATTTATGGTGCAGCATGCGTTGTAACACGAAGCTTGTTAGCGCCCATGATTCATACATCCTGTATTATTCTCATTGATTTATGATGCGAGATGTACAACGTCAATAGAAGCGTTTGTTACAGCGTAATTGAATGCAACATTAATAGGACAAATTTTCTAAAATATGTACTATTTGATATTATTATAAGCCAGAATGTATGCATTCGGATACATTTGATCGATGGATGTTCACAATAATTGTTAATTGTAATTCTTGATTGGTTGATTGTAGAGCGACCGTAAAAAGGAAAGACGTTCATTCAAGTAATTTTTTCTGCCGACCACACGCGCTCGTTGATTCTTTGTACTTCAATTTCGCTTATTGGTTGCTCACCACGCGGTCCAATTTAGTTCATCGTTTATGCAGCCGCATAGCATTGAAGTCGCTCTCTCGGTGCAACGAGAGGAAGGAACAATTGGTAGCGCCTACATTCCACGTCTAATAAGACATTTGTTCTAATACTAACCGTGTCTCATGCACACGCGTTCGAACATCCTCGATTATTACTGATATTAAGTAGATAATAAATTCCAGGCAGATAGCTCGAGACGTGTTTTGAACCTCTTTATCGATAGGAAATCGGAGCTCGATCGATTGGCAACGATACATCACGTTGCCACTTCTGTTATTTATCTCCAAGAATGTTCCTCGTGAAACATACTATACTATAAAATCGTTATTCTAGACTGTAACATTTAAACAATACTTCCTGTTCATCTTCCTCTGGTAGAATACATCACTGAGCTGCAGATCTTATGTAAAATAAAAATTACAATGAACAGGGCTCAAATAGGAAGTTCTTCCTCCTTTTGATGATTTTGATAAGCTAGGATTAATGCATTGAAGCTCTTAAATTCTTATAATTCACTTTAAATTGCACCTACTCATATCCAAATGCATAAAATACACAGTCTGCACATAACTATGGATGTTTTAAATATATCAACAGCAATTTCAACCGTGAATTAGTAAGTCTCAGTTACATAATCTAATAATGTCGTTTGGGATTATTAGAACGGGTTTTAAACTTCCTTTTGATACAGCACAATTATTGAAGATCCTATTAACCCTCCGTCTGCAACTCGTTTATGCCCGGAGTGAAATTTCACTCTTAAATTTCTCTCATTTTAATATTTTTTCCCTCTTAACGCTTTAAACATTCGACGTTACAACGATTATAAAATAGGGACTTCAATACGCCTTCCAGAATTTTTTTAGAAAATCCGGGACAGTAAACTAAATTAATCGTGAACGTAAACAGTGAACTAAAGTAATCGTGAACATAAACAGTATGTGGTCGCTAATGACTGAGCTGTTAATGCGACCACTTTAAAATAAACGATATATAATAATAATAATAAATTAATCGCGAACGTAAGGATCTCGTTGCTAAGAAGTATGCTTTTCCCCACCCACGGTGAAGCTAATCAGGTCTAGTAATGAACTAGAAGCGAAACTATTGTTAGACCGGGTTAAACCAGGATCTGTCCAGTGTGTGTCTGCGACGTTTGGCACACTCTACTGCATCGTTCGCGGGAGCAACGTAAACTATGCGGCCCGCGCATAAACTCGATTTCTCGCGCGTTCGCCGTGTAGAACGCATGCCGATCGAGCGTTAAACGCGCATGGTTAAGTATGCACCGGAACGTAGTTTACTGGGAATGTTAATGAAACAATTAAACAGCGCGCCCGGCGCGGTGCATGGAACGGAACGATCATTCAGGGACGAGCGGGATGAGAGAACAACCGTAGCGACGATGTTGACGCTTCGGTGCGAACCCGTCTATGCAAATGTACAAGGACAAACTGAATGCAAGAATTCTGGAAAAAGACCTGCGAACAAATTATGGGAAAATATTTAAAGAACTATCGATGAACACGTTGTAGCTATACGACAAGTTCGTTGACTGTCCTTGGTTTTAAAGAAATCTACAAAGAATTCTGGGGTACGTTTGAAGTCTGCAACAAGTTCTAAGCGTATGTCGGAGTCATTTCTGACCCACGCCGATATTACGCTACAGTTTTCTTTCGATATAAGGCGATGGCTCGGGATCGGCTTCCTTCGTACTTCGAATGAAGAAGAAGAAGAGGGGTACCGATTTTCTTATTTCGAAATAAAAAGCGTCGTCTTATATCGAAATGAAATTGTACATATTGACGGTCGCTCGAACTTATTCCCACCGGTATCGCGACGGGACACGAATGATTCCGGCACAGCATACGGAGGGTGAAAGCGTTAATGCGAAATGATAAATATTGGGAAGAAAGAAATGCAAGAGTGAAGTTTCGCTCCGGACATAAACGAGTTGCAGTCTAATGCTTTCTTGTGTTTCACGAATTTGTAGATGCAGCGTAGTAATTACGTATTGTTTAGCATCAGTCTGGAGGATCTGGATCCTCGGCGAGAGATCCATTTCTTGCTCGGCTGGTCCAGCTGTTGGCAAATTCCATTGAGAAGAGGGCACGCACAGGGCGTAGGGAGGCAAGGAGGGAGATGCGAGAGAGAAGAGTAGAGAAGACAGGACAGGAGAGGAGAGGAGTGGGGAGAGAAGAGGTCTCGTATCGCGAAGCAAGCTGGTTCACAAAGAACCGGTGGCAGTAGTTGGCGGAGACTGCTGAATGGCCCGAAAATAAGATAAACGAAAGCAACCTGGAGAGCCAGGTGGGGGTAGATGGCAGGGACGCCAGGTGAACAGAGAGAGGTTTTCAGGTAGGATGACCGGGTGCAGATGGTTCTGTGGGATGAGGATGAAACGGCGGCTGATGGTGCCCCGTGTCCAGCATGGCATTCACAGATTTTTGGTAACTGGCCGGCCGACCGGACCGTCTGGCCCCCCTCTCGGGCTCCCATTCGAGGATGTTCCATTTTTTCCGTAATAATAGGAGCGGCTTCTTCTCATCTCTAATGCTCCGGACACCGGCTCCAACTCGTTTTCTTCGTACGTGACGGAGATTCGAAACAGAAACCCCGTAGGCATCCTGCCCCCCCCCCCCTCTCTCTCTCCCTGTACAACTCTACGCGATCCCACGAATCCCGGATAGAAAAACGGTATTACTGTAACGAGAACGTCGTCTTTTTTTGCTCCCATTGGACCATCTTTCTTGGATTTTTCGTTCCACGAACGTGCAGTCCACGTCTAACCAGCTTAGACGATTCTTTAGTAACGTCAGAGTTCAATGGTGCTTGAGATAACCGACGATAACAGTGCGGCTTGATATCGGACGCTACCTGGTAACGCAGTTTTGGTAGTTGAGTGGTCACCATTTGTCGATTTTTTGGAAATCAAGATGATACTGGTTTGGGGATTGTCTTATGAATAGTCTTTGGATCTTGTTGGGTACGCTGTTTGTTAACACTAAACCTACTACGACACTTCTCGTATATCTGTTCCCACCGTGCGTGGTCAAAATGATCGGTCCTTAAAAAAAGCTATTCTTAATACATTAAACGTAAATAATAGTGAATTTGTTGCTGAATGAATTAGTAGATGAACAACTTCCATAAAATGACGATACAAATTTATTTTCATACAATTTCAATTGTATAAAAAATACTGCGATACTCTCTCCTCTATTTACAAAATTGGACTGTGACGTCCAACTTTGCGGTTCGGATGCATTCACCGTGAAACAGTATTATCAACCAGGCACGTGCGTAACTTGATAGCGTCTCATTCAGTAAGGCGGCTCATTTATTTTGAGTTGGCCATGCCGCATTGAGAATAACCTTTCTTTTATACTGATTGTTTAGGTTTAGAAGAGTAAATACCATGTTATCTCGTGCGGTAAAATTGACCGGCCGCGGTAGGTAGGACGAGATACATATATTTCTTGGGGGAAAAAAAGTTAAACGAGAAATAAATACTGAAAAATACATTGTATACATATTTTAAGAAAAGTCGTAAAAATAAATAGCGATGTGATAATGTTGGATGTATGAAATGATACGCAGAAGTTTGAAAAGGTCAATTTAATCGGCCGTGGTAGGTTTAGTGTTAAAAACATCTGATTGTCTTGCGGGTTTTAACACATTAAGCGCGTAGCTTGTATATATGGACTTTCCGTTTACGCTGCGAGTAACTGCAAGTTTGTTTATAAACAGAGGTCACCTCTCCGAATCTACCGACGCGTCGCCTAAACTAAAAATCTAGTATCGATCCTCGTGGAGCGACACTGCCTGAACGGAAAATTTTATGTCGATCCCCTGAGATCGACGTAGCGCTTAACGTGTTAAAGCACTCGCGAATATTTTCCTTAGGGAAATATATTCTGCATTGAAGCCTACGAATCTGCAGACTATTTATAAAAGTAATAAGAGTGCATTCTGCAGAAAATATGTCTAAATTACTTGGGGGGGGGGGGGGGGGAAAAAATAAAAAAACAGTTTTAAAACATATTTTTTACATTTGTCTGATTGACAATTATAAGAAATGGAATAAACCAGTAAAAAAAGCAGTTGCTTCACGCGGTAAGGCGTTGAAAACTGAAAATATACAGTGGAAACGTCTAATAAAAATCGTGTATTTATTAAACGCCGGTTGGAAACTACCGATATCGTAAAACACACATAATTTCGGTAA
The DNA here is from genome assembly GCA_028454255.1 of Halictus ligatus. Lineage (NCBI taxonomy): Eukaryota > Metazoa > Arthropoda > Insecta > Hymenoptera > Halictidae > Halictus > Halictus ligatus. The sequence goes on from CM052131.1 coordinate 13,853,838, forward strand.
TTCAAATGACTGGTCAGGATCTACGTTTAGTAGTCATTCAAGTAATTTCTTGCACCATTGGGCGTGCGCTATCCGCCCAGTAAATTCTAGAGAGTTTTCTTTCGAAACCTGGTTAGAATCAGCCGTTTAACGTTCCATTGAAAGCGAAACGATTCTTTATTGCTAATTGCAATCGATATAACGAAGATCGTAAAGGAGAAGCGATTGCCTAACAGATAAAGCTATTTCAGTTGCCGGTCGGGCAAAATTGAACTCGGCAGGATACCTTCTGGATTATGAAATTGTGCTTGTCGAGTGATTCAACGTGTGCGTATTCGCGTGCTGGTGTGTACACATACGTATATACGTATAAGCATGCTCGAAGGAATTCGAGAATTACAAAACGTGTCGCGTACAATCAGGAAGACGACGAACGGGGACTTCATCAAATTGCCATAACACGTCAATTAGAAACTTTACATTTTGTTTTCAAGCGGAGGGAAACAATTCAAGGACAATTAACTGTCGACGTGGAGATTTTACGTTAAATTTCTTAAGACGGCAATAATTTAGTCGTACTTGTCGCTGATTACGTTCTAATGGTGACGTTCATAAGACCGCGAATCTTTTATCCTCTTTTTTAAGGATAAAAAAGAAGAAATTGCAACAAAATGATTGGAAAAATTTGTTTCGTTGATTGGGAAACACAAATTGTATCGATTTTTGTCAACTTTTGCAAGCAGGATCCTTTCGACGATTTTTTGGCACAGATCATCCATTAAAATTCTTGCGTATCAATTTTGTTTTATGTATTTCTAAACCTACTTTTTTGAGATCAACGTTGATTTTCGCGTCGAATCTAATGTAACCAGCTGACAATTAAAATTGCGAAGAAATTATAATTTAAGCGAAATGTTGCTATACAAGGATTAATATACACGTAGCTACGTCTTCTTGTATTTTACAAACCTGTAAATATACTTTAAAATTTGCAATGCAGTTGAAATATTCCATCGAGCAGAACGTTGCCCCTTTTAAACTGTAAACAATTACTCTGTAACAGGAAAATAAAAAATTCTCTGAACGTTATGCAGTGCATTATAATTTTAAATAACGGTATGCACACAATTATCGTGACTTGCATTCTACAAATTCACAGAACTCATAAATGCATTCAAATTCGCCGTTTAATATTCTCTCAAGCAGAATGTTGCTTCTTTTAAAACAATAAATAATATATTGTGACAGAAAAATAAGAAACTCTGTGAACAATACAGAGTGAATTAAATTATGATATGCGTAAAATAAGCGTGGATTTTTTTTACCTGAAGAGCGACAAAATACGGACTTCTTTTCACGGCGAGGAGGAAAATTATGGCGGTCTATCTTGTTAAATATTTGCAACACGTTCGATATCGCGACGGAAACGGCCAGTCGCAAAAGTTTTCCTTTCACGCCAGTCGACCAGGAGTAAAAAATAGGAGATATGGTATTAAGTTTGCGCGCTTTGAATGTCAGAGCAGATACGAATGGTAAATATGTGGAACAACTGCATCGGAATCGGCGCATTACCTGTGGACGCTGTCGTGCATAATTACGAGCTGCGATGACTAATTTTTCTACACCCGTGCGCCGATACTGTACTCGAAAATAGTTTTGCGTTGCTCGTACAATCCATTTCGGTTGGCCGGTTGTTCTTCTCATTACGTATTCGTCTTGATAACTGAAAACTGCGGGTTTTTGCATTTATGCTAGGAATGAGTGAGCAAAATTTAAAGGACAACCGATGTCCTCGTCTCAATTTATTACAATTTGTAACTTCACTGCGGCTTTTATGCAAAATCGTTTGGATGAATTTCAAGAAGCAGAAGACGTATTAAAATTTCGTCTTTCCTTTAACGATCTTAATAAATCAAAAATAATATTTCGAAGGCCTTTAGACTGTTTCAAATTGCTCCAACTCGCTTTTGCCATAAATGCATAAAATCATACCGAACGAAGGAGGCTTGGTTTCTATTTCTTGCGATTGCTGCAGACCATTTTTATTTCGCATAAAGATTTGCAGTATAGCTATGAATACGGTATCAACGAGAACAATATGGCTGATTATGGCAATCCTGTGGGAAGCTTAAATTACCAGGAAACTCGACAATTTCATAAATATCCTTTGCCAGAACGGTAATTCTCTTTGCCACGACATTCGACTAACATCTGGAAATGAGAACCGACATGACCGTAATTTATTGTCGTTCCTGCGAGTTTAGGTGATCGAAAAGGAAGGCAGAAATGCTTGACCTCTGCGCGGAAGATCAATAATACCAGACTAAGTAATTGCATCTCGTAATATGTTCAAACACGCCCAGTTCATCTCTAATTGCTTCGCATGCTTTGTCTACGTCCAAGTTGCTGCAATCGAGTCTGGAGAATCTGACACGTACCAGTTTCGAAGGCTGCACATTCCGTAATGTTACGTTTATGACAATCGTCCACGGAAGCTCGAAACAATTTCAATCGAAGAGCATCGCAGACCAGGAATTTTAAAAAGTAATTATCGATGTTACGCGACTGTCGTTGCTCTAATTAGCGCGATCTAGGTTCTGCGAGTATAAGAATGAACACAAAGATGAACAGAGAAGAAATACCAACTGTTTCTGTGTCGAGTAAAGATTATAATTGTATCGCGGATTTTTCTGTAAAATAAAAATGGTCATTGTCGAATAATTTTAACGAGTTAAAAATATCACAACACTATCTCTGAATTCTTTTAATGTTTTCACTGCTTCGCATTGAAATTCTCTGAAATAACTTTTAGACACTTCTTTCAAGGACACATTCGGGTACACAATAGCTTCAATTTTTGCTTCACCCCAAAAATCTCCGAATTTTCTTTGAGGATGGATCGAAGAGTGCACAGGAATTCCAAGCCAAGAAAATTCCCGCACGTCTAAAATCTCGCGTTCCAGTCCACAAACCCCACGAAACCATGGGATCGCGGTTCTCCTTTGGTAGAATCCGGCGCCCATAGACGTGCTAGCGCCTATCTCATCCGGCTGAAATCACGAATACCTTTTCCCATGGAAAGAAGAAAAAAAAAAGGAAAGAAAAGGTACGACAATCTGGCGTCGAAGGTATCGCGTTTCTCTCGCCTGCGCGTGAGTGGGCGATGCAGGTATACCGATTAATACATCGACGTGTTCCCCACCGTAGCGTTGCCTCCCTCGGGAAATTCGTAGAAACTCGAAGGATCTCTTCTCGTGAAAACGTGCCGTTTCCGAGGTGTCCTGAAAGAGAGTATTTTTCTCATGCGGGTTGGCCTACCATGCGCCACCTAGGCTCTCCCTTTCCCGTCGTCGGTCAACGAAGCTCAATTAGTTAATTACTCGGATAAACCGGGATGCACGTGACGTAACCTTTGATAAGCGTACTGCTCACACGATCGCCGCTGACCTCGGTAATTTTCGATGATCCCTTAAGCCTCGTCATTACCCTTCGAGATTTAAACAGCAGTCAATCGAGTAGATCAACATTTTCACGGTTTGGACAAACTTAGTTTTCGCACGAACGTTTTAGCCTTCCATAAATTTAAAAAATACTTCTTTCTGACTCCACATAAAAATCCCTCGTGACCTCTGCCATAAACAAGAAGAATTACAACATTGTACATATAAAAATTGGAGAATCTTTAAAACTCACTGAAAAAGAAAGACGTAGAACGAAGAGGATACGATATTCAGAGAGTTAAGAAAAGAAAAAAATAGCAACAATGACAGGTCGTAAACATCGTCGGAATAATCGAATTGTCGATAACATTGAGGCTATGTTCTTCGAACGTGCACAGAGCCTGCGATTATATTTGAGATCTGTGAATTCTTTGTGTTTTACCATTTCGATAGTCGAGACAAGTCGAGGCTTACGTCACTTTTATCCCATTACGCTGACCCACATATAACTTATCTTTCCCCTACGTTTTCGAACCAATAATAATTAAAGAAAGACCGAGAGCAGTATCGTTGAAACAGGAAATCGTCCACACAACGAAACGGCGAAGTATAAATTATGAGATCGTCCTTGCTGGAGTTATGTTTTACTCAAAGAACTCCCAGGCTTGTGAATTAATCTTTACATAACTCTGATTCGAATAGATTACGCCGAGAGTCTTATGACTAACCGATTCAGATGCAACTCGGTGAATGGGAACTCTGCATCGAGTTCAGAGGAAGACTGTAAACTTTCACGCTCGCAGCGGTGAACAGGAAAAGCGTTGTTCGGTTTCGTTTAATACTGTACTTCTACGAATGTTATGCGTCTGTTTGCTGGAGAAGAGAGTTACTTCCTGGTTTTTCCCGTGAAATGTACCGATTTATTCGACTGTCGACAAGCACTCGCTTTTTACGATGCAATTTACTCGATGTTTCAAACAAACAACAGTTTCAGCGGTACTCCCTTCCGGTCGAACGTGTTTGTTTGAAAATCGGTAAAAGAGTGAAACTGGTATCCTTTAAAGGTGTTCGTGCAGAATAAAATTCTCGTTTTACGAGGTCGTAGACACATAGCCTTCAAGACACGATATCGCTAGATTGAGGATCTTTGTTCAGAATGAACATTCTCTGCAGCAATTGCAACAAGTGGAAACCAAACAGAAAGTTTCTTCTACGTTCGACACCTTCAATGTGATAATTAGACTGCGGGTCTTTATACAAAGCGAAAATTGTGTGCGCCAATTGCAAGAGATAGGAGACCAAATAGAAAGTTTTTTAACTCTACTCAAGTTCTCCAAGTATAAAACCGCACTCGCAGAGCAAATCTAGCAGCCAACAAATTGCGGTATCCTTTCACAAGAGTATTTTTTCACCGTCACAGTCTCGTTACAATCTCTTTTTCTTTGCTATCTCGCGAGACAGAAAATTACAATCGACGAGAGAAATAACTCTGTCGGTTTCTCGGTAGTCCGTCATTCTATAGATCGTTTCCTCGATGATGCAACCGTATGAATCGAAGTATTTTCGTTTTCTAGCGTTGGGGCTGGTGCATCGGTGTCGTTGTTTCCCGCTAAAATTAGATCGATCCTCCCCTCCGGTTGCGTAAAACGCGATCTCGACGGTTAGGGACGTCGTACATGTCGACCGGTCTCCATATTTATTTTTTCCAGTCCGTGAATGGAAACGCCGATAGCGTCGTTCTTGTGCCAGATATTTGCACAACAATCTTATCTGTTTTCAGCCGTTGAGACGTCACTGCGAGGAAATTAGCGAACGATCGAACCGCGATTACAACTTCAAAGAGTTCGTTACCGATTACATTGACATACCAGATAGACACTGTGAAAAGGGCCTGGTCATGTGTCGTTGATAGATAACATGTTCGGAACAAGATCGCCCTTGACTCGCTGCTCCGAAACGATATTCGATAGTGCGTCTTATGAAATGCCCGTTACATTGTGCAACAAACGCTTCTACTATGCGTGCCGCGGCTGGCACGCACATTCTTAATAACCAAATAACTCGTGTTACGAATACAAAGGGCTTTTGGGCGCCAGGGGCGTGCGTGTAGACCACCGATGCCGGCGAAATGTGCTTAGTCAACGCGGGCCGGTTAGTGAACCCGGTTATGTGAACCTTTTGGTTTAGTAGCAACTGAATTTTTCTTCTTTCTATTTGTTGACTGTGATTGCTCTGTGGGGCATGCTGTGGCTCTGGAGAGATCGAGAGCGCTGGGATCACGTCCACTTAAACGGCTACGCCTACCACTAGTGCTAGGTTTTTGCTTGAACGTCGACTGGTCTAAATATTGTTCAGTAACACCTACATTTTACGGTTCTTTGTAGCGATTGTGGCCTGAGATTGTTCTGCAGGGCATGCTGGAGCTCTGAAGAGGTCAAGAGCAGTGGAGCCACGCCCCCTTTATGGCTCACGCCCACTTCTAGCACTCGGTTTTTGTTAGAACGTAGATTACACGAAATGTTGCTCGGTAACAGCTGCATTTTTCTTCTCTCGATCAGAATTGCGAGCTGAGGTTGCTTTTTGGGACACTGCTCTGGTGTTAGCAAGGTCAAGAGCGAAGGAGCCACGCCTGCTCAAACGGCCACGCCTACTTCTAGTGCTTGGCTGCGAGCGGAATGCTATTTGCTCTCAAATATTGCTCCTAGGAGTACACACAGAACTATTCTAGAAACATGTAAATGTGTTAGTTGGAAATGTAGATCAATACTCTGGACGAAAGAGATTGCATTTCTAAGTGCGAAAAGCGTGGAATAAAGATTTCTATTCTTTCAAATAGATTCAAGCTTCGTTAGATTATACTAGCAGCTCAGAGACAGTCTCTATGGTCTCGGCAGAGTTTCAATCGTCCGTTGCCCTTTTAACGTGGAAGCTTATCTTTGATTCTTGGAAGACGACGGGGAATTTCAAGGCTAGTTTTGTAACGTGCATCGAAATCATTATGGGTGGAAAGTCTAAGAACCGATTCAGAGTGCCCGATCGACTACGATCAATTTCCAAGAACGAATTTTACATTGCAAGAAACCTGTGTTCATTCTGGGCACAGCTGACTCAGCGTATCAAAATCTTCATCCAGATACTGATGTTTCAACGACGACATTAAACGAATACCTACAACATTCGTGACGACAGAAAGACAAGAATAGGTCCACTAAATGTACTTTCAGAAATATAAAAAAAAATCGATAAACAGATCTGTGAATGTTTCTAAGCACCGCCAATCGCACAATTGTGAAAAGGATTCGTCGATATTGGGTCAAGCGGAAAAATTCTGATTCAATCCGCTGAAATGTTCCTACATGACCATCGAGTATTTTAACATATTCGATCCTCTAAAGTTTTCTCGTTTCCAATCTATTTGAGGTTTCTCGTATCGCGAAAGACCATTGCAAACACAATTACGGGGAACGACTCAATCATTGGGTAATTCCGACAGTAGACCGGCGAACGATGAATCACGTGCGCGTTCCGAAGAAACGCGGTTATTCAAACGAGCCACGGATGTCGATGATCCCGCGTTTATTCCGAGCAGAACCGCAGAGAACCGTAGGGCCGAGACACGATTTCGGCGTTCCCGATTCGTATTTAGGCCGAGCAGTGGATCCGTGGCTCGTAACTCTTCCGCTCGATCCGTCGGAGATCCAGAAGAAGAGGGGCCCCCACTCGATCCTCCTTTCCTTTTATTTATCGGCGAATGCCTCTCGCCTTTTGCCTCTCGCTCACCCGCACTCGCGTTCGCCGCCTCGAAATTTGAACAGCTGGTGCATTCAACGATCCCAGATAACGTTTCCATCTCTCATCGTTCCCGATGATCCAGGCGTCACCTTGTTCCACGTGACAAATCGTTCATTCCGATCGAATCGGACCACTTTCATACAAATACGTTCTCGTGTACGCAATTTCCACTGCTTTTGCTGCGGGTATACTGTGAGTTCTATCCTTCGACGAAAAACTTTTGTATCTTATTATCCGCACGGAACGGTTCGGACGCCTAAGTTCTACCCGTGCTGCATCTCTTTTTACCTGGGATCACAGTGTCTCGCCAGGAGAATGATAAAGAAGCAGTAAAGCTAGCGCAACCTCGCAGACAAATGCGCTTCAATGGTGGTCCGAGGATCGAAGCCGTAATCGATAAGAGGTTCCACCCGCTACGAAGCAGATCGCCGCTGCCAGAATCACAAACAGGTGTATTTATTATCATTCCGAAGTAGATTCGACCAAACTGTAAAGGGAGACGAGACCAAGGCCCATTAACGTCCTAGCCAGCTGTTGTCCTGGAATGTTAATAGGCTGGATCCGCTGAAAAGAGATCGCTCCTCTTTTTCTCTCTTTTCGTCCTTAAAGATTGACGAGTGGTTTATTTGTTAAAGTTTGGCGCAACAAGGCCGCGCAGTTCTCGCTCGGCATCATCGGAGGGATGATAAACGGGAATCTGGATCGTGAAAATAAACTGTGCCGCGAACGTTGTGCTAACGTTGCCTGGGAAAATTCTGCAAGAAACTGCCTTCGTGCAAACATTTTCTTTGGAAAAATTTTACGATCTTGACGATAGATTTTAGATCCGAGCTCTGACTAAACACGCCTATTTGCGGGCAAGGGCGCCCGCCGATGTCCGTGGGCAAAACTACGAGCAAGTGGCTCAGCGGAGTGGGGGTAGGCCGTAGCAGTGTCGCCAGATGAGGGGAGGGGGTACACCCTTCTCTGTCAGGACCAGAGTATGCAGGACAGAGACGGAACGCGTCACGTGACCCGGCCGCGGCAGAAGCGTGGGGAATAGCGCGGTAGAAAGGGAAATTAGAGTGGGGGAACAAGTCTTGATCTGGCGACACTGGGCCGTAGCACAGCCGTAGCTGGCCACACGTAACTGTGACAATGCGTGTGACAAATGCAGCCTTGCCCGCAGGGAGCGTGGCTTCGTGGCCGCCGTTCTGTGTATGCCCATATGCAAGAAAATCGCTGCTCGTGCGGGCAGACGCTGAACAGCTCTGTGTTTCAGATCACAGATAAACCTTAGAATCGAATAGAGTTTTGGTTACACTCGGTAGGAATTGAATGAGATTCTAATGGGATTTCGGTCTTCTGCGAGGTCGATTGATAAATTGTTGGGATAGTTTTCTTTTTTTGGCTTTTCGATGCGTGCTTCGGTAGATTCGTGACGACTTGCTTCCGAAAGCTGCGATCAAGACTATTCTTAGACGCAATCGTCTTCGAGGGTCAGACATTTGTTCGATCGCTTAATCAACTGTTTCGTCCTGGTGCCGATGCACGATGGAACATCTGACAAACTTCTTTATCTTTCTCGAGGAGCCAGAGTTGCAGTTCAGCACTGTACAAGTTTCAACGTGAAGAGGGCGTCGTAAATGTTATTTTTTCGTTTCAATGGACTATGTTCTTCATTCACTGGACAGGTTGTCCTATAAGAGACTGCTGCAAGAGATATACTAGCATCAGTCAAAAGTAACTACCTCTGTGAAATCATTTTTCTCGACCAAGTTATTCAACTTGAAAGCAGAAAAGTTTTCCACGTTCTGCTTAAAAAATTGAAGAAACTCCATTTCTAATATTTCACCAATCCTACTAATAGGATTCTCAGTACCAAAAGGAAGCGTAGCAATTTTATCTCGCATTATAACCTGTAGACTGCAGATTTTGTGCATTTATAAAAAAAAAACGAGTTGATGCAGTTTAAAAGAATCTAGGGACATCAATATATTATTTTTAATGTGTTCAGATTATTAAAGAAAAAAGGAAATTCCCATGTGTCCTCTGATTCTTGCAATCGACCCAAACAATTTTTATTTTGCACAAAGATCCGCAGTCTAATAATCTGAAGCGAAATGGTTGGTTGGGTCACAATTGAAATTGCTGTTAAAAAGATCCATTGAAAAGTCCCGGCTATGGATTATGGATTTTTAAAAATTACGAAACGTAATCTCCGGCAGGTAATTGACAATGATGTTTGAGCGTATAAATTTTCCAGTATCTACCGAATGATTTTTCACTGTACACAGGTCAGCCTATGCGTCGATCGATGTAACTTTCACGTTCGATCATCGTGTTCGATATCTCGCTGGAGCAGAGCGTAGCGGACAAGGAGGAAGCCGGTCGTCCCGGCGCTGCGACCGGAAAACCAAAATAAAACCTGCATCACTCTTTCGCATGCCATTAGCTAATCCCTATTTATAAGGTATTATGTTCGCTCGAGTACACATGTGTACGCTATAGGCCGGGCTCTAGGCGGGGGCGTACGCGGGTTTCACATATGCGCAGCACGCGTTAAAGTACAGAGAGTGAGAGAGAGAGAGAGAGAGAAAGAGAGAGAGAGAGAGAGAGAGAGAGAGAGAGAGAGAAGCAGACGTCGATGGTTTTTCGACGGGCACCGTCATGGACCGGCCCGACTAAAAATACCCGAAACCGCCCGGCAGATAACTTCCGAAACCCCCGAACCCGACGGTGTCTGGTGGGCGGTTTATTAATGGAGTCGGATTACTAGAAATCAAAATTATGATCGTCCCACAAATATTATGCTTCCTTGAAAGCGGCGATTCCTGACGTCGTTTCAAGTAACTTTCTTCTTTGCGAAAATGTTCTCCGCGGCTTCGTTACCGAGTTATTCGCGAAAACCATGGACCAATCAGACCGCGGCTACAGCAGACAGACCCCGGCTCGGCCAATATCAACGCCACGCTCAGCGGGACCTCTCGTCGGGTCGAAATTTGTTCGTTTTTGTCGAAAACAAAGACGCCGACAACTTTTTCGCGAAGGAAAAAGTTGCTAACTCTTTGGGGCTAGGTGGGTTAAAAACTATCCCACCTTTTGCTCAGCTTTTCATGCATGCTGGGATATATTTTAACTCACCTCGAAAAGTTGAAGTTACTCATAGTCATACAGTTTAATGTTATTTAATGTTTTTCATTCAATTGGCAATGCTAAGCACAAATGATAAATGCGTAAATAAGTGGAAAAAATGTGTGCAAATCAAAACGCATCAGTAAGTTGTGTGTGCTGCTGTGATTAAGGTTGGCACATAGTTTGATTCAGTGAATTCGCAAAATTCTGTGCAACTAAGGTTTTTATTTTATTTAAAAGCGTGTACCTCAAAGAGTTACACGAACTTAGGGATTACCCTTTACAAGGAAGTACATTTTTCGGACACCCTGTATATCGAGTTCTACTCTAATCTCGATTCAACGAGCATGTCTTCGATATTAAGTAATGTACGAGAGTATTTTCGATCAAGCTCGTTTACACGAAATTGCAATTACAGGGCAGGAAATGTCTAATTTACAACGAACGACGTTCGAAACTGGCGATAAAATACAATATCAGGTGTACGAAATCATGTTGGTGCGTTTCCGCATCTATCGTTATTAGAGTTTTCTACGAATTATCGTTCGATCGACAGAGGTGTGTGGAAACACTCGTGCGTTTAATTCGCGTTTCGCGAAAGGACTGGTTTTCACGCGTACAGGTTCGTCGTTGCAGCGAGCGAAAGTTGTCCAAATATTTTTCTAGGTTGATTTATGCCGGCGCGGCTCGCGATCGTTTGTAATGAGTCATCGGGGCCGGCAACGCGAACCAAAAGGATGATTTGTAGCACGAAATTCATCTTGGCTTCACAGATTCAATGGAGATAGCACGCGGTGTCTTGTAATGAGCTCGCCGCCCACGCTTCTTGGCTTGCAAGTTTGTGTGGCAGCTGTGTGAACAGTGCCTCGAACCGTTGTAAAGGAAAAGCGAAACTTTTAAACGGATGACTCGATGGATGACTGGTACAATCGGTCATTCGATGCAGATTTTCCCTTTTCACCCTCCGGGTGAAACTAGCTTGATGAACAGACAGCATATCTTTATTCGAAGTAAATGTTGCCCGCGTGAATTGCAAAAGACGAAAGCAAAATTGATATATCTTTCTCTCTTTTATAATTTTAGTAAGCTGAAGATAATACAGTTAATATTGCTTTAATCTTCTTTGATTTCTTGCTCATTTAAAATATTTGTTCAATCGTTATACTACTTTCCATTTAACCTACTCACATACGAGTGTGTTTCTTTTACTCAAAATTTCTGTGTCAAAGTAGAAAATACAATTCTACTATTTTATTATTTTTACCATTTTCTAAAGAACATGCATTTATGTTAAATGTAATATTCTTCATTGAATAATTCTCAGTAAGTAATTGTTGCAATCGTTGAGGCTATATGCACGATAGAAATTGCACTAGATAACAAACAGGCTTATATAATTGTTTACTACGTATTAGACATACCACAGTAAAATTCGAAAGACTACGATCGTTGACGAAGCATTCGTCCTTGAACGATTTTTACGAATCATTTAAAACACTAGATTAAATTTGTTTCCTTGGAAGACGAGTGGGGGATTCCACTCCGAGAACAGCAATTGATCGTAGAAAATTGTTTGACATTCAAGGTGGAGCAAAGGTTAAATCGATTGATTGCGATATCGGAATTTACGTTTCCATTCAGTGTGTATCTATTCTCCTATTTAATCTAAAACGCGGAATTAACGAGCCGTGCAAAATACGAACGCGTTAAATTGCTGTGTGTCGCCATTGAAAAATTAATTAAGAAACCCTCGATCACTGGTTCCTCATTTGTGAGAAACCATTAAATCATTACCAAAGCACCAACAACCAAAAAAAGAAAGAGTAATATTTATAGTATAATACGAAGAATGCACACTATGTTTCGTATTAACGTCTGGTTTGTATTAACTCTTTGCACTCGAAGCTATTTTAACTCAGAATCAAAAATTTCTTCAGGCTCAAAATATTTTCGTGATTTTTTTTTATTTCATGCAATTGATCCAATTTGATTCATACTTAAATGTTTAATGGTTCATAAAGTACACACATACGTGGTAATGTAAAAAACATTTTTAATAATAATGTAGCATTTTTTTTGTGACACCTCGGAGTCGCCGTTCGAGTGCAAAGATTTAATTCAATGGAACGGAAGCTTGAACATTCAACCATGTAAAAATACTTTCCAATTATCCTAACATTACTGAGCTGTATTCAGAAAACATCCACGGTACTAAATTAATTAAACATCGAACGCTATTCCCGTTCCATTAGCAACATCCGTATCCATTAGGTGAGTTCGAATAATGATCTGACCCGCGTTCTATTGAAAACCCGAGCGATTGAAACACATTAGGTGTCACTTCGAAACCGTGTAGTTTAGGGTACGATAAGGCCGATCACGCTACTCACAGATAATTTTATCTGTTAACCCTATTAGTCCGGTTCATTTATTTTGATCGGGCGTCACGAGAGAAGGGTGGAGGGGGGTGGAGTGGGGTGAAGGGGAGGAGAACGCCACGACGAAATAGTTGGGGGATCGTCGAAGACATACACTTCGATTAATTGTCATTGTGTTTCCTCGATCGATCTCCTCACCTCGACCGATAACGTCGACGACGATCATGCTCGTTCAACTATGTCAGGAAACATGAGCGATCGGAAATTGTACCGTCTCCGCCGGTTCTTTTGTCATCATTTTTCTTCTTCGCCAGGACTCACCCTGTCTATCAGCTGTCGCGGGTGTCGAAGAACGCCTGGCGGTATTAATCACTATATCTTCGCCAACGTCCACTGTTTATCGTTCGCAGACAGTGGAACACTGGTCGCGACAGTTTCGCGATTGCGACTTCTGGTCGACGAGGAAGTCGTTTTACTTTCAATTGTTCGAGTGGTATGGTGATTGTTCGATGCTAATAAACCTTGACTCGTGTCCGAGAAGATTGTCGAACTCGCAACAGATTTTCAGCATCAGGATTTAGGGTGCAAAATGATATTTATTGACCCTCCGTGGGCACGCTGGGTCGTCATTCTTCCGAATTGAATCCGTAAAATTTTTATTTATTATCGACAACGGTATTCAAGTCAAATGAATTACATTTTTATTTTTACCGCAACAAATCCCCTATTAAGAAATTATTCTCTTGTTTAATGTTTCACGAAATTGTGTGTAAAAATGTGAATTTGCATGAAGAACCGCAGAGCACGTTTCGCTCGAAACGCTTAAAGGAGGAAATTGTTAACACTGTCGTTCGACGCGTACTGCATAGCGCGCAGTGAATGCAACATGCGATAATGGTCGCATTCCGACCATTATCGTGCCAAAGAGCGTTCCGTTACGTTTCGAAGAAAAGACGGAAAATCAAAAACGTCTAGAGAGAGAGAGAGATAGAGAGAGAGAGGGAACAATGACTAAACGCATAGAACGAGAGACGCACCTATGTACCGCATCGATACGATTTTCACCGCGAGGGAAAGGAATGTCAGTCACTGGTGCACTCGTCTGACTACTAATGATCCGTCTCTCCATCTTCCTTCTCTATTTCCGTCCCCTTTCTTCCCCGTTCAGAATTCAAATGCCGTGTTCTCATTCTAATTACAAGGAGCGTGTTAGCGGTCAACGTCGACCTCACCCTCTTTTTTCTTCATTCTCTCTCTCTCTCTCTCTCTCTCTCTCTCTCTTTCTACCTGCGACCGACCGCGACCGTGATTCGAGTTCCTTTAAATGCCACCGATGCACTTCTGGCGGGCTTATTTAAAACTGATTAAATTGGATAATAAAAATCGAATCGCGTCGACAGGAAAATTTACCAACCCTGCTGGCCTATATAGAAATGTTAGTCAGTGATTAGGTTACTATAGTGAGTGATATAGTATAGTGATTAGGTAGCTAACAATCGGTGAAAGAGAATACTGTGGAGCTGTGCCGAATTTGACCCTTGCATGGGCATTCATGTACTCTAATTAAAATTTTTCTGACATTCAGATTCTTTCAGATTCGTCATTTTATTGTTTCTTCTCCGGAACAAAGTCGTAGAAAATATCGAAACGTTTGTATTATTCACAACCATTGATCACAAGACCAAGCAAAAGACAGAACAGTGTCTGCAGGCTCCTCTCTTCCGGTCGCCTCGCATAATTCCTATGGGTGAGCTCATTCTCCCATCGTCCCGCGCGCACACGGGACAGATCGTCCTGAGTTATTGGAAAGGCCTTTGTGTCGCGGAAGAATGAATTTGTCAGCGTCCGTTTTATACAGCGATCGAAAGAGGGACGGGGTCCTCTGATGTAAATAGATTTCAAGCTCGAATAGAGCATAATGCGCGGGAAAGTGGAAAGCGGCCGGCTCCGGTCCCGATGAAGTGTAAATAGCTCTCTTTCGGGCCACGCGAGCGCGTGTCACGAATATACATTGTGCAATCGAATTCTTGATCCCGATGGTTATTAACCGTGAAGTTTTCACGTATCGCCGAGCCGCGATAAGATCGATCGTTAACAGGAGTTACGGAGTACCGATAATTGCTCGCACGATGAATCGGTGCTTAATGAGATCTTATCCGGACAAGAGGTAAAACAGAGACCCGGTAACCGACTCGCGTGAAATTTATTGTTCCTACGTGGGCCGGTGAGAAAATGTGTCTGCGTTCTAAGGGTTGGTCCTGTTAACCCTTTAAGTGTTCAGACGGATTCCTTCGTTTCGCTGATAGCACCGAAACAATTTTAATATTAACAAGATTTCCCGTTTCAAGTTTCGTACGGAATTGTTGCGCTTTGTTTTATTTGAGCAAGTTTAATCTCCATCGAGATTACTTTGCGTTACACTCAATGCAATTACAAAAATACAGAGTATTTTGCTCAAGTTATAGCACGTTTCAAGAAATGTTTCTTGTAAAATTTACCCTGTTTCGTGGGAGGGGGGGGGGGGTTACGAAGGAAGTGTAGAAATGCAACATGAATTGTAGTGATGCAATAGGGAGGAATAGAAAGTGCATCGCAGCCTCAGAATCTCCTCGCAATCGAATGAAAGGGGTGCGAACGATCTAAGCGTCACTCGACATGAATTTCAACCACGGATAGGAACAAAAAGCCTCGCATTGCAATTGAATAGTTGTACGATACGATCTGATTCGCTTCATATCGGCAACTTGGAAGTCATATATGCTGATTGGACACACCCTGGACTTAATATTATCCGAGACAAGCAGATTACAAGTCGTAGAATGCAACTTGGTGCATCTAGCAACTGACAGGCTCGATATGAAGTTACGCTAAGGATCGATCGAACAAATATTAATTTTACATTCATCGGTACATTCACTAACTTAATTTGTCGAATTTTTCTGATTAAAATGACATGAAACACGATACAATTTGACCTGTATTATTTAGTGGTTTAATTGACAGTAAGTAGTGCGCCTCTTCAGCCGCGCGGTCTGTGTTTGTAAAAAATAGTAGCTCTACACGATCGATGTCGCAGCACGGACCCGAGGATCCGGCTTAAATCAAGACTATACTGTCGTATTTTTAGTAATCGTGCTGTACCGAAATGAAGCTAAAAAATTTTCTTTTATATTAGTAATCTTAAGCAAAATTATTAGATTACGTTATTGGGGGTGAATTATTGGTTCCCGATTGAAATTGATGTTGACGGATTTATAAAAAAATAGACCAAAAGATCGTGAAATAATCGTCGCTACATAACATGTTAACACGTTTACGGACAGTAAAAATTTCAGTGAGTTGCAAAAATAGACAGGCAATTTTTCTTGAAACCAATACTGTCATTAGTGTCATTAGTAACGACAGTTGGTTATTACTTTGAAATGTATATTAATTACAAAAACTTACGGTTGTATAAAATTAAATGAATAAAAATTGGCTTTAAAATTGGAATGCTGTAGCATTCATGTCATTTTACATCACTATGAAAATGAATGCTATAGCATTCACGTCCGCGAACGTGTTAAGATACATGACAGTCGATACCCTTTTAATTTTACTGCACTGTTCGATCAATGCGGTAAATTTTATGCTCAAGATTTAATAGTTTGGTCAGCTCTTTCGTTTTTTCGTGTTCGATAAATCGAGAACGCCATCGGTGAATATATTTTCGAATGTAAAGTGTGTATACACAAAGAGCGTGCGTTTATGCTTGCACGCGCGTACCCGAAGCAGCGGAGCGGCTTCTTCCAGAGGCAGCAGATTAATTGAAACAATTTTAGACCCCGGGCACACGTGCTCGCGCCACTTGAACAAGTACTCGATCGGAGCGAGAGGGCCAGAGGCATCGTCCGCCATCAAACTAACTATAAAGTAGTGTGTACTCGTGCAAACACGAGACAACCTTCCGCGTCCTTGACATTAACGTAACGCTAAAGTGGCCTTATTCACGCGTTAATGACCTCCGTATAAAGATTCGCATTCATATTAAAGAGGCGAGTCGAGGTGGACCGGCACTCGAGGACAAGATTCGAGATATCTGGCGATTGATTCGACCAACATTTAACAACGATCAACTATTACGTCGCATAGTCTGATAGTATTCATATTGTTTGTCATTTTGGCGTCCATGGTTGCCTTCGAGATTTCTTTCCTTAACACTTTGAACGCCCACCTAGAAACTCCAAAAATTCCACAAAATCGAAACAAGTTATTTAATGAAATAAATATTGCAAAAAATTAAATGTATGATACTGAGTAATCCTCCAACTGTCTTGCATGTTACAATACCTAATCAAGTTTAGTACAGTGAATATATCAACGCGAAAATTCATTTTAAAACGTGTTAAAAGATATTATACTTCTGGACCGTGTAAGAGAAATCTACTGTAACACTGTACTATTATTAACAGATTGCACTAATTAGAACTTCTTCGACGTTCATAATTTCTTTGAAAAAGGACGAAGTTGATCGACGTCAACAGAATAGAATTTTATTTGAGTTTCAAGAAGATGAATGACGTACATATTTAATAGACTCTGTTCGAAATCTTCATTGCAAATCCGACTAGTTAATACAGTGGGTAAAGTTCTTATTTTATTCGTGCCAAGAAGAGCTGCAATTCGGAGATTAAGTCCAGAGATGAAAGTGCCGAATCGTTTGGAAAAAAAAACACATTTCCTGTAGGCACACGAGTTACGCACGGGGTTCGACGTCCCACCGCGGAAATTAAAAAGTCATGCTCGGGACGTTGAATAGACGCGATGCGGTTCATAACGACGGCTGCTCTTAATTAACTCGGATTAGTAGACGGATCGCGTGTGTCTCTCTCAGTAAAAACGTTTTCCTCGACACACTGCCGGTGACCAGAGCGGTCCAGAGGCTTCGCGTACATTGGTCGGAATGCATAACGCTCGTTGGCTGATCCCGTATGTTACTGGGTCATTGTGCCTTGGCAGCGATCGTGGGTTCTGCCCGAAAGGGCAACCCGAAGCGCTACTGGTCCAAGGTATTCTTTTTAGAAGTTCTAGCGATGCATTTACTTTTCAATAGTCTGGTGATAGTATTTGTGATAGTCTAGCGATAGTATTTGAGATAATCTACTGATAGTATTTGAGATAGTCTAGTGATAGTATTTAACATAGTGCAGTGGTAGTATTTGAGACAGTCTAGTGATAGTATTTAACATAGTGTAGTGATAGTATTTCACATAGTCTAGTGATAGTATTTGAGATAGTCTATTGATAGTATTTGAGATAGTCTATTGATAATATTTGAGATAGTCTTGTGGTAGCATTTGAGAGACTTCAGGAAAGTCTAGTGATAGTCTAGTGATAGAATTCGACATACTCAAGTAATGAATTCGAGAAAATCTAGTGATAGTGATGGTATTTGAGATGGTGATAGTCTTAAATTCCTTTGTTGTAACGCTGAACGTCGCCGGGGACCATTCGCGAGAAAATGGCGCTCGCACCGTTCAATTTGTTTTTAGGTTAAAGCACACACACACGCGGCACTTACCGTCTATTACCGTTTCTCCCGTTATCTCGCATAATATGTGTTCCGGGCGGCGCGAGCCTTGGCTTCGTTTACATAAAACGTTCCACTTTTTTTCCCCTTCGATGACAATGTCTGCCTACGTCCTCGATTAAACACGCTCGAAGGCTGTTCAAGCGTGCACGCGTTTTCGTTGCTGGCTCGCGATTTCTTTCGACTTCACCTTAGCTCTTGGTACGACGCGACGGTCGCATGGAAATATACTTACGTAATTATTCGATATTAATTAAACATAACTGTCTCGCGTCATTGTTATCGGAAATGACTCCTTAATGGAACAGTTAACATGGTTTTTGTTGTGCTGGGGATCTAATTGCATTCATTCTGAATGTTATTTTTTGTCAGTAAAGTCTACTGACTAGTGGAGTTAGTGTACTATACTTCTAATTATTAAGCAGCATGCAGTGAAAAATTGAAAAAGGACATGCTTCAAAATCACTTTTAAGACCAAACATTACAGAAATTGAATAGTCGACGAACAGCAAGAATCGTTGGAAGAATACAAAAAACATTTTTTCACATTCCAGAACTTCAACGCTTAAAATCGTTTGCATAGCAACTAGCGGTTCAGTACCGATCCTACTTTGCAATAAAGAGTCGTGGCATTCGTTAGCTGAAACGTGCTTCTCGACCGTTGGGTAACATCTCGGAAAACTATTGATTGCACCGTGCACCGGTTACGGTATATGCAATTTTTTCAACGTAGTTTCGCAAGCGAAAAATCGACTCGTGCAGACCGCCGACAAGAAATACTATCTTTCGTTTATTGCTGCAATTTTGTTGTCTTACCTCCACGCTGTTATATAATAACTTGATAGGCTTGACAGCGCAATATTTCTTGTCGCCATTATTGAAACGCATTGCCTTCTTTGATGACATTGTTAGTTGGCGCGAACAGTTATTTATGGAAGCAATACGTCAATGTGCGCGTAGATAACAATGTCCACAAGGAAAATGTACAAAATACTGAAATATGAAGTTCATATTTTTAATATTATGCATTTGTGAAAAAAATGAGGAGGTGAAACTTGACACGGTAAAAGGATTAAATATGTTTACAGATACCAATACATTATTTGTAGCATGTTAAAATAGTTAATGCGACAAATAAATGTTGATTTATTTCCCGCTCTCTAGATTATTTTGCATAAAGATCCGCAGTCGAATGATAAAGAGAAATTGGTGAGGGGCTCGCACATTTTTCATTCAGTGTTACGGTGCAAGTGGGCTAACAATTTGCAGTCAGTTCCAAAACGCTCTTCGCGGAACACATTTCAGCGAGTTCACACCACGCGTAGAATACCTCTAGCACGTGGCTCGAGTTCAGATAATAAAAGCCCAGCGCCATGTTCGGTGGACCGGGGGCTGTGCCAGAATTAGTTCGGTCAAATGGAGTTCTACTGTATATTTGTTTTATAAAGGTATCGAGATGATCGCGAGCAGAGAGGCATTTCCGGCATATCCCCTATTGTTAGGATTACCAGGCTGCATTTGGCCCTACGAGGTACAACAAGAAAATCGTATTTCTTTGTCCCATTCAAACCTTCTTACAACTTCTCCATTGTTCCAATATATTCTTCTGTCGCTTGCATGCAACAGGCCAATAACCTTATTGTAAGAGAACTGGCTGTTTACTGATAAATGTGTAAAATATCTTTCCTCTAAAATTTTGTATATTAGATTATATTAATATTATATAATCAATATAATATAATACGTTGAGGTATTAATACCTAAAATTACAGGGATAGAAATTCTGAAGATGATACAGTTAAATTTAACAAAATGAAAATATGATGGTTGGGATGCATTTAAATATTTTAGGTATTGACATCGAGGTCAAGGGTGAATCTTGACGAAGTATGCTGAATTCAGTCAGCAGTTCAATATCTTAATGGTCCACCTTCTTGATCAATTTCCCGAAGGAAGATGGAGGAAGGGAGTGCAGCAAAATGGCGGTGCGAGAGTGGCCCGGCTACAATTCGGCGTTGCATGTAATCGAGGGTTGAATAGGTCAACTGGTGGAAACGTGCGCGCAATTGCTGACATATAGCACCCTTTCATCTTGCCGTCTCCTCTCTGCTTCTCTCTCTGGTTCTCCCGACAGACTTTCTCGACAACGAGGGTCCCTCAGTTGGTAGTCTCTCTCAGTCTCCCTCTCTCTCTCTTGGTCTCTCCGCAGCCTTTGAAATCACGATGCAGCGAGAGAGCTGCTTTGACGCTAGAACCGTTATTAGGCGAGACGATGAGACGGTTTTCTTGCTCGTTGGGTCGCAGAGAGAGTACGTCCCGTCGATCCCCCCCCCCCCCACCCCCCTCTCACAATCCCACTGACGGCTAACAAATCGAACTTGAAGGCACGGGGACACCGCGATATGGGATCGTGAGCTCTCGAAAACGCCCACTTTTCGCGGGAAGGTCGATCGCCTTTCTATACCTGCGACGATTATTCCGTTCACGTGTTAAAGCACATTGTTTACCTTTTTCTTGCGAAGGCGACGTCGATGTTGATTAATTTTGGGCGCTCGGAGAACTTGTCGATGGATTAGGCGAACTGGGACACAGGGATCCCTGGGGATTTCGGATGACGGTGATGAATCTGCGTTGATCGCTTGTTGCAATTAGCCGACCGGTTAAACAGATTGCCTTCGAAATCTGCGTGGAAATTAAAATTTAATGACGAGGAACAGCGGGATATCCGTGTCATGGAATGAGTTATTGTAAACTGATTATTCACTGATCAAATTATTAGAGCGTTCTGTTTTTAATACGATGATTTTCTAATAGCTACTTTGGCCATTACTGGATCGCGTATTTGTATGCATTTGTGACACAAAATGAGTGAAAGTATATGTAGATTTTAAAAATTGTGTTATTTCAACTTATTAAAATTATTAAAAAAAGAAATAAATGTTCATGTAGCTCCTGCATCTTGCAATTAATGCGTACGATTTTTATTTTACATAAAGATCCGCAATCTAAGAATTAAAAGCACAGTTACTCACAAGGGGTGTCAATAAAACAAGTATCCACATGAACAAAATTTCAACCAATTTTAACCACGCTCAGAGTTAGTGTTGCGCCTTCTCAAACAGTTATAAAATGCCATCGAAATTAGGGGAATTACGAGTCGGATTATCAATTGGTAATTATGGAAGGTCGTATAGGGGGTCAAGCATGCTTGTCCCTCGCAACGTTCCGAAATAACGAGGCCCGTCTGCTCGGGTTCTCACGACTCGCAACGAACGAAATTGATTTTACAACCCGCGCTAATCCGTTTTCACGTTCCCCCGAATAAAACACAAGGCACTTGTCTCCTTCGTGTGAATCCGATCGTAAAAGTAGTTGATACACCACTACGAAAGCGTCATCATCTGCCATGTTCCACAGTAAAAATATTTAACCCACATTTACCTCATAACTCTCTTCAACCCTTCGTACTCGGCACCAGCACCGACGACTCTGAGGAATATTTCAACATTGATTACACGGGGTCAGGTTATTAGATACATGCAACGTTGATCATACGGAAGCACACCGACAATCCTCGTCCCCAGAGGAATAATTGTCGTGTGCATTTTCGTTTTGGATTATTGTAACTGCAAGAAGTCGAATGCAAAATTTTGATGAGAAAAATCAAAACTGCCTTCCTTTCGAGCATCAAAATTTTCCCAAAAAATAATAAGGAAAACCTGTATGAGCATGCTTCGGTGTATCTCAGGATCGACAAAAAATTCACGGTCAGGAAAGTGCAACTGGCCACGAGAAGATGGAAGATCGCAGAGAATGCAAAGGGTTGGCGTGCACGGGAGTGTGTATTTAGATAGGAGGACACCGCAGGAGGATTTGGGGCAAAAAGAAGCGCAAGTCGTGTGAAGCACAGTGGCCCACAGATGGCTGGCAAAGGTGACGTCACCCTATAAACTTGACGAGCCCAGCCGTTTTGACGAGGGAACGTTGTTTCCACCCGTTTCGAGCCGTTGGCTGCGTTGCTCGCTCGGTGCCAGGCTCCGATCGGAATTGCTCGACGAAAATTTACAGTTTCCGCCGAAACCGCCACCATCACCGTCACCACCACCATGCTTGGCCACCCTCTGACCACACCACGATGTAGGTCGATTGTATTGTCGTAAATTACTAATACGAGACGCTCGGCTCCACTTCCGCTCCACCGTGGCACGGTGTGCACCGTTGACAAGACGCACTTGGTCCCAAACTTGGATTTACCAAGTTAGGTATCGGTATAAGGTTCTGCAAAGTTTACATGAAGTGTCATTAAGGGTGTTTGTAGGATTCTTCAGACATAATAATAATAATAAAATTCGCAGTCTAGTAATCGTTTATCGATTTACTTAAAATAGAAAATAACTCAACGAATAAAGATGATTTTTCTTTCGTCAAGGGATTCATCTCTAGCTTTGAATAAAGTTTTCATTTCCATCTGTATATTTATTCGACGGTTTGCAGTGAATTCTCATTACGAGTTACTGCCAACCTTACAATTTGAAGTCAGTGGAACTACCCACACCATCGCGGTGAGGGGCCGAAGCTCGAGAGCCATCTCCCGAGCTACGTGCAACATTGTATCGGAGAAAGACATTTTCTCAGTCCTCTTGTCATTATCGCTTAGTAGTCATAGGTTTGGGTGACTTGTAGACGGATGTGACCTCAGATTTCTACTAAGAGTCAGTCACCAGAACGGTCCAATTGACTCGTAATAAGAATTCAACGTATTCGACTTCGAATCATTTTCTGAGCCGCTTTAGACTCTTATAAATCGTAGTTCTTTTTGGACATTTCAAACCTTTTTGGCCCTATGAGGTTCAAAAGGACCAATGATGTCCCGTAACAAAAAATCTGAAAAAGTTGACGACACTACCTGTTATAGTACTTTATCAGGGAACTAATCAGTAGAATAGAATGTTTTCATATTTTCTAAAAATTTGCATTTTTCTGATTTTTGGGAGGTTTTTCATTTTTTACGACCACAGTTTGCAACAAAAAAATCTGAAAAAATTCTCTAAAATGCGCCTTAGGATATGCTACATTTTTTCAGAATTTTAGAAAGCCTCAGAGAGCGGAAAATACGCGGGAAAGCGTAAAAATTATTTTTATTTTCTACCAAGCTAGAGGGCTGAAATTTTACTCAGAGCGGTTTTTCTTGGTCAGCTTTCGAATGGTTCAATAGTCATTTTGAGAAACCTTTAAGGGCACTTTTGACCATCTTAATCGGCTGGGCTCTTTCTACACCTATTAGGTGTACAAATTTAATTCGTGACTCTCACGGTAATGGTAATATTATTCTGAATTCGAATCGTTCAACCATTATATTAAAGGTCAATGTATATGTGTCTGACCGTGCCTGTTCGTGCAGTACAAGTGTGAACGGTTCCATTAAAAACGCATGTTTCAAAGTATTGTCCGTGTACCAGTCCGTGCCGTATATTGTCAATTGACCGTAATTGTACTTGTAAACAGACAGTGGTGGAGGTCGATTTATAGGGTAGAAACTATTTCCATAAATTCGCGAAGAAAGGCCCACGAGTTAATGTGTACATCTAATAATACATTTGGTACATTGGGAAAATCTGCATCAGGAATCTAACTCGATACAAGCTCGTGAACATGAAAGAGGACGTCGGAAACCATCGTGCGCAACAAGTCGCGATAAAATCGACGATTAAACGGAACGCCAAGGTAATTACGGGACGATGATTATTCTTCTAAAATTAGAATCGTCCCATTGTCCCACATGGGCCCGTTCCGCGGATTATCAGATCGAACGGGGCCGCCTAAGTGTGAACATCCTCGGTCGGATGCTAAGCGTGAACATCCTCATTCCGGTGCTAAGCGTGAACATCCTCATTCGCAATCCGATGTTCGGCCCAACCAACTGGGTCAAGTATACTCGAGGCGACGACACTGTT
The DNA here is from genome assembly GCA_028454255.1 of Halictus ligatus. NCBI lineage: Eukaryota > Metazoa > Arthropoda > Insecta > Hymenoptera > Halictidae > Halictus > Halictus ligatus. The sequence goes on from CM052131.1 coordinate 13,878,064, forward strand.
TTATGTTAACCGTCGCGGTCCTCCGTGTTTCGCAGGACCGACTGGAAATCGTAAACTGCGAAATGTGTCCTGCGCATGGCCTCCAAACGCTGCAGGGCACTGCGATGCCACTGCGTTGGATCGCGTTGCAAGTTGCATCCGTCCGCCACCGATTCCTCCTGACCTCGCGATTTGTCTCGCTTATGGTGTTTTTCACCGGGACAGCGGCCGCTATTGTTTATACACCGCGCACAGAGTGCAGCGTGGACACTCCAGAAAATTTATATCTGTGCTGAAATACTTGGAGAAAGTTTATTCTCTATTTCTAGGCTTAGCGAGTCAAAGATGATGTAAGGTTATTTCTTTTTTTTTTGTGGGACTTCGTGTTTTACCGCTTTTCTGATATTTATGAATTTTTGGTGGATATAGGTGTTCGTTAAAATATTTCCAATTTACCATTATTGAGATCGCAAAGATGTCATTCATGAGAAATTATTCAACAAGTTTATTTCTTTGAGCATACGTCATAAAATAATCTCGGCTCAACGATCGCCTTATTTGGCCCGCGCAATCATCTCCAATTCGATGGCAACGCGAACTTCGATCCTGTGCAATTTCGATCACGAGTTCCAAGCTTCGGACGAATATTTCGCGACCGGTTTTTTTCTCGCAATCGCAACACATATACCACCGTTGCGCAGAAATGAATTCCCCGATAATTCATCGGGCGCAGACTTTCACTTACGTAACGCGATAACTCGTTCAATACCCGGCTCGCAGTCTAATTAACCAAGGACACGATCTTTAAAATTAGCTTCTCCGAGCGACAGTGAACGGCGTCGAGCCTCGTAATTTTAGGGCATCGTCCGTGCCCCGTGACATCATCATCATCCCGACGACGCTCATTATTGCTCGGCTGTCGACGATCCTGTGTACACAACGCGGATCGCATCAGTGACATCATCGTCCGCGAAGGGTTTGAGAGCGCGCTGTTCGATCGATGATCGAGAACGGACAGCGAAAATAGATCTGTCTTTTAGTAACCGAACGTGTAACTCGACACCGGTACGTACATCGCCGAGATTCTGGTCGCAGGCGTGACATCATCATCGATTTTGGAGCGTCAGTGATGTCACGAAGCTCGGGGGACCATCAGGATTCGGTTCGACGATAGTTCGTTTCTCTCACTAGCTTTCTCTTTTTTTGAATGATAATCGATCGATCGGCAGATCTTTAGGGGAAATAAAAATTGTTTGAATTTTTGGCACTCGTATACGATCAATGGGGAAGCTGGAGTGTTCAGATCAGAGAATTTAATGAAGCAAAATTAAGATAACGACGAACGCTGCCCGGAACATTCGCTGTAAAGAGATCCGGCGACGATTAAACTAGCGGCGCGAAGCATTCTCGATCGCCTATTAATTCTCGGTGAAAAACCAACCGACCATACAAGGGGTTCGGGTTGAAAAAAAGCGCATGTACAACTCCATTCATACCGGTGCACCGCAACACGGTAATTGGATCCATTCCTGAGAAACCACGTAATCTCTCGCGGTGCGGCGTCGAAGTACCCTTACACCTGCCGCGCGGCGAGCACGGATTTACTCATTCCGTGGTTAAATAGATCACCGTCGCGCCACGTGAAAGGAAAATTCGATCCTAGATACGCGAGGATAAACGTTCTGCAGCTTGTTTTTCGGATTACCCAGGTTAATCCGTTGAGCAAAGAAGGAATAAGGTAGCGCACCTGATGCTGCGACGAACAAAACGCTTGTTCAGTGACATTAACCCTCGGACGGCGGACCGTTCTTACGACTGTATAGTCGATAATGTTTAGGATTATTTACTGCTTTGGTTCACAGACCCAGCCACCGCCGTCTGAGGGTTAACTCAGCTGTAGCATTAACCCATTAGCGCCCAAGAATATTTTTTTAAATTTGAGCAAACGATGGACAAAACATCTAGTTAATCTTAGACGGCGCTAGAAACAAACAAATATAATCTTGTTATCCTGTACTCAAGCGAGTACAATGGGCGTTAATGGGTTAAATGGGAATACTGTATAATCTTCGTGGATCAATTTTATTGGCAGATATTTTATTCGAGTAAAGTTTGATTTATCAATTTGCAACAAACAGAAGCCAGATAAACAAGGCCCTCTTTCTTTAACGCATTTGCATCATTAACGTATATATACGCTCAATTTTCCTGTTCATTATCACCGGAGCGTATATGTACGCTCAATTTATTTTTTCCTATAATGCTGAAATATGAAGTTCTTTTACTTCTAGTCATTTTTGTACTTGAATATAATAAAAGAAAAAAGTTTGGCGATAGAGGCCTTCTTTTCATATTTCCTTATGATGCAAATGGGTTAACAATAATTTCAGTGAGATGAAAATAATGTGTGCTAAAAAAAAATGATGTAGGCTGTAAATGTTTTAAACGATTTCGAACAATGATGGAATCGCGAAGACACGCACGGAGACGAATGCATCGAACGTTGCGAGAGACATCTCGTCGGTTATCTGTTCGTGTTGGCGATCGGTCAAACGATAACCCATTGCAGCTAACGAATCAATATCGTTATAAACACAGGCGTTATCCGCGGAGACAAGAGCAGTCAACCGTTCAATGCCCCGTAAACCGTAGTCCGCGGTTTAATTGATACGTAACGGCCCGGCGTAGTGCATGAGTGCACGTTTTGCATCCCATCGAGCCGTTATCGTCCCCGCGATATATTGCGTTACGCTTCTATTTCCATTCGCTTCGTCAAATTATCGTTCCCTGCGAATTAAATCGTTCGCTTCCCTCTCTCTCTCCTCTCTCTTCTCTCTCTCTCTCCTCTCTCTCTGTTCCTCTTTTTTCTTCCTCTTTTTACCCGAATCGAACGAATTGGACTGGCGAAATCTTCTGGCGAGTCCGTGCGTGTAATAAGGAATCCGATCGCGGAATTTCGCAATTAAACCACGCCGTTCGGTTAGCGAGATTATCCATTATGCGGTTACTTTGATTTCATGTCATTCCCGAGGCAGCTAGATTGTCACTGAAAGCATTAATCATTTTAAAAATGTATCCTCGAAGCGCACCGTTCCGTGGCAAGACTGTGAAACGGATCAGTTCTCCATCTCCGGAGGATTAACGTGCCACGAAGTTTGCATAAGAGGATTATAAAGATCACTATCACGTAACATCGTAGCACGCTATTCGCCTCTTAGAAAATAATCGACAGCACGGGAAATATGCCGACAAATTTGAACCGAAAAGTAGAACCAAAGAAAGTTACGTCCAACTGTGATTATCTCTTGTGTCTGATTATTTACACGGCCCTACATCTTGAATTTAACAAAAATATGAAAACATAGTTAAGATTCTGCTCAACCCATTACGTACCATAATCCCCAAATGGGGATATTGTTTCAACTTAAGAATTTAACTTTTAAAAACACTAATTATTTAGTTAAAAGGTGAATAATTTCCTTCGAATCAAAATAGAATTCTATTTATCAATGTTCAAGCATCGAACCAGATATAGGTATGCAGTGTATACTAATTTTCTCCTAGCCAGTTATTAAGCACTCAACATTTCTGATCGTTTTAGCTTTGATGACGGAGATACGTCGAGGGGTTAACCGTTTAATCGAGTTTTTGTACCTCCGCGTTAACAGACACCGGATACGTTGTTATGATAATAGCGTTACGGCAAAAACGGGAAAACGACATGTTGAATCGAATTACATTTATGTAGATCGGTGGATTCGATTACAGTCTGTTCACTCGCAGAAGTGTATCAAACGAGGGTGGAACCAACTGCTTAGACACATATATCTTCTGTAGGTCGCAGCCTGAAAACCCCTGGGTTAGATAGATAATTGAATAGCCACTGTGAGTCATACATTATTAGAGACAAGTTTTTAGGTCGGTTTTTTTTCCTCCATTTGTGCACGCTCCTCCCGCAACTGTGACGGGGAACAAACGCGTTCACAAAAAGATGCACTTTTTCGCCGGACGCTAAGTGATTACGTGGCTGCACGACCAACTGAACTGTGTTGTTTCCAGCTTAAGAGAAATTTATAATGATAATAATAGCCGACGACCGGAGACATAATTGCATCACTCGGTGCAGTAATTGCACTGCACTCGGAATTTTAAACGATTGTCTCGGAACTGTTACTCATCGCGTCGTGATTAAGCCGAGTTTGACGCTGATGGGTTCGCTTGTTTAATTTTAATCTTCGCTGTGGAACGGGAAGTAATTTTTGTGTTGTTTCTTGTGTTGCAGGTAAGCCTCGAATTTGACGATGGTTTGTTGTTCTACTGTTGGTAATGTACATCAATTTTCTAATCAATTAAGTCAGTATTGCATTTTACGAGCTGAAGGGAGTTATTTTAAAAAATTTCAAAATTCAACAAAAGTTGATTTGTCGTCTAAAGAATATTGATGAATTCAATAAAAATGAAATAGAAGTTTATTTCTCGCCCAAAGAATTTTAATAGAGCCAATCAAATTTGAAAGAGTAGTCTTTAGATATGCAGAGTATGAAGCGAAGACTTGAATTATACTTATCCAAAATCAGTAAAAAAGGGTGATGTAGCAGCAAGAGTGGTGTAATTCGGTGTACGAAGGATGGTGGGAAGAAAAATGGCGGTTTCGCCATTTCCCCGGTATTTTACGAGGCGAAACGTCCGTTTCACGTCACCGTCGACCGAAAGCAAAATCGAAAGTAATATCCAGCACCGTCGATCAAGCTGTCGGCGAGTCGAACGCGTTACTTTTCGAGATCTGTTGGGTGTGACGGTCGAACCGGATATCGAGGTATCGTCTGGCACGGCCTTAAATTGGACAATGTTCTCATCGCCGGTCGCAGACGTCGTGCCAAAACGGTGTCGCAAGCAAATCGAGTTCGACACAGTCCGATAAATCGACCGATGACAATAATAAGGGCCGCGACGCTCGTACTATGTCCGATTTTCGATGATCACTCGATTTGTTCAAACCCCATTCTAATTCGTCTAAATCGTTCTTAAGACAGCGCAAATCAACTCTTTTTATTACGATTTATCTTGGTCATTTCACAGAATTAGTTTTAATATACAATTTTAGCAATCGAGTTTAACATTCATTTGTAACGTTTCCGTTCTGTAAATTAAATTTGACCTTGTTCGATTTTTTGGACAATATTACAGGGATTAAAAATATTTAAATGATGTATAAATCGCGTCAAGCATGACTGCAGAGGCTATTATGACTGCATGTTTGTGCAGAAACTATTCAGCCGGTTGGTTATTGGTATTTGTGCTTTTCTTAATGATGTTCGAAAGTTTTGCGTTGTTGTTGGGACGTCGTGAGGTGCAAGAACGGAATGTTTTTTTTTTACCTCTTACCTTAACCCTCGAGCCGGAGCGACCATTGTATTTCCTTTCAGCCGGTTCTGCGTTCACCGCGGCTCGACATTGGATTTTATGACAATTGTTACGCGTCTACCGATCGTAACAGTGTTCCCCTGTAACCGAGAAATTTCGCGGAGATCGCGTTGCACGCTCGCAATATGCATTCTTGTCCGTAATTCATCGGATATCTTGAATCGATGTGGATCGAGTCCGTCGAATCGATTCCGCGAAATTCCGAGGATAACGAGATTCAGAAATATGCTTGGATTTTCTACCATATCGGGGACTCTTGTATTACAAACAGAACCGTAACATTTCCGAAATTCCTGCGAAGCTGTCCGCAGAATTTTAAAAATCAGCTGCCTTCAATGCTTCTGTTTTAAATTTTAATAAAATCCTTCTTCATTTTATTTCGGACTGATAGTATTTCCAAATTGACATTCCAATAACGAGACTGCACATTCTTATGCCAACATCGTTCAACTTTTCTAATGTCTCCAATAACAGACTGAAGATGCATCCTTCTGCATCTTACCATGCATGTAATAACATTGCTTCTATCGACTATGTCACAATGAACGATAATTTTTAAATCCAGTGACAAATGACTTATTAAAGAATATTAAAAATTGTTCAAAAAGTCTGTACACTTGCTGTCTCAAACGATGCATTGACGTAATCGCTGTAAACAATTTTCTGATCGCGTGCACGTGAGTCTACTGCATAAATATTCATGAAGCGATTCTAAAATTTTGGGTCATCGGTGCACGGGCCGATCGGTAGAAAATAATTAAAGGATCCCATGCTTGGTAGATTTTACGGACCCTCGTCATCATCGAGTTCCCCGCGGGCACAGGACGGGTTCTGTCTTGGATCTCGACGGGGGTCAAGGCTGTCAAGTTCAAGGCCGCTGGCCCGCAGGACTCGGCATTCTTATCAGTATCGGGACACGAGGTTTACGCTGGTATTCTCCTCCTCTTGGTCCATGGCATCTCGGTCATTCTCCTCTCCTCGTCACGGTGGTATCATAGTCGTCATCCGTGAGTCCATTCGTTCGCAGCTAGTCCGAGGACCGATCAGCCCCGAACGGGGTTCTCGTTCGGTTTGCTCTTTTGCATTCGCGTGTGTTTCACTCCTCGTGGCAACGCTGCACGACGCGCCATGGTCGCCATAGTTGCCAGGCAAGCCCCATCAAGGTCTGGACCACTCCATAGCACCCGCGCATGGTGCGTCCTTACCCGTGAACCCGAAGAAAAAACCATGAACGGTTTTCTGACGCCCTCGGCGCAGAGTCACTGTGGTGGGAGAGTTTTTGGATCGAGGTTAGACATTTATGGTGACGTTTCTTGATTTTCTTAACTTTGACGGTACTTTATTGGTTTTAAGAGGATCTCTTCGGGATTATTGCAAAGCTAGTCAACAGATGGTTGGGTGACTCTGTTAACAGGACATGAAGAGATTACTGTCACATCTATGATAATTATAAGGTCTAATTCTTTAACGTTATAATATTGTCGAGTGATGCGACGCTCAGATTCGAATGAAACCGTGACATTTATATTTCTCCGTTCTTCAAGTAGATACTATAGTCTCTAGTAACAGGCAATTTATTAATTTTAGCATCGCGTGTAGCAATGGAATATATCAACGAATGTGGACGACAACAGTAGTATATTATCGTCCAAACATTGGCTTTACAGTCTGTATAAAATTTTAATTTTGTCCGTAAGCTTTCGAAAAATTTGGTAAAACGTTTTTGAGGCGTTCAGACTGCAACAGACTGTCAGATTTTTCTGGGGAACAAGCCAGCTCGCGGACGGTTTCAGTGATCTTATCGGAAGCCCAGGTGCTCTTCCCTTAACCGTCGCAGGGCATTTCTCATCCCGCCGCGCCGAAAGAAAAATGATAAGGGCTCCCCGACGACGCGAACAGCTTTTCAATGATTCCGGAACTTGCGTCGAACTTCTCGAGTTTCCAGATGCGTTTTCCCTTGCCAGAACGCTTCCCTTTCGGGTCCAGCGCTTGCTACGATCTTTCGGAAGAAAGGTTCCATTGGTGCGCCACACCGGCGGCGTTTTATCTTGGTTTCGTTGCTAACTGCGTTCCCCTGTACGTTGTCTTTACGTTGGAGAAGTTTTTATCCTGCTATTTATCGTTTTTATTGGACTGGAGTCCGACTTGAACTTCTAGCGTTACTTTTATAATAGAATAGAAGACAAGAGGGAGGCTTGAAATGGCAAACACTTTTTCAAAATTGTCTTCAGTTTTTTTCGAAAATATCTTGTCTGGCTGTAGCATTCTTACCGCTGTGCGAGTTGCGGAATTTTTGCAATTAAAATGTTTCGAAGACAGATAAAGTGATTGTTTAGTGACGTACGGTGTTACGTCAACGCTGAAGTGGTATTTAAATAGAAGCACTTAAAGTTGTTTCGGTAATCTACGTATTAACATCCGTGCTATTTCATGATAGATTAGATACGTACACAGTTTGAGTTCCGAGAAAATTATAGCACTCGCTAGACGTTCTAGTCGTACGAAACGAAAATGTTGGAAGCACATAAATTAAAATCATTGTCTTAAAATATCGTACTAGGATTGCTATGAGGAACAGAAGAAACTGATATTTGCGTAGACGTTGAAATTATCTCTTTCTTACTTCTTTTAACAAGAAGAATTATTCGGAATAACGGTTGAAGCTTGTAGTAAATCCTGAAAACAAATTTTCTCGTAGACCAGCGAAAGAACCGGAGCGCCGAACCAAGCGGTTAGAGATCCGCCAGTTAAAATTATCAGGCTGTGAAGCTGACGTAGAAGACGCAGTAGACCCAAGGGAGCAAATTCGCTTAACCACGAGGACGTGACAGAGCCATGTCGTCAACCCACAAAGAAAGATTATTTTCGGTGGCTCCAGTTCGCGGAGTCGGCGGCCGCGACGGCGGTGGCGGCTAGAGAAAACAACTAGGGTGAAATAATCTCAAAATGGGTAACCCATCGCCCACGCCGGACTTCCGGTATATCCGTTTCGTCCTTGACAAGTCCATGCGACACAGGAGTCGTCGTACGAGATGATAGTTCCACTTTCATCTGGTCCCGAGCGCGCTGACAGATATTAATTCGCGGAGTACGGGGAACGGGAGACTCGCCATTTTCTGTCTGTCTATAAATACGATGGTCGGTTCGCATACTCGGCGAAAATCGTCTGGGACTGCCATTTTCTAGCGTTTCCAGCTTGGACACGAATAATTTCGCGAAATTGCGCCCGTAGACGTTAATTGGCCGTGTGGCGGACGTTGAATCGTGTTTGCGTATCGATGTATCTTTTCCTGAACGTATGCACGACACCTGCATTCTTCGTGTACACTGAAATAATCATTTTCAAACAATCACACTCACGATTCTGATCTCGTGTTCTCGACCATAATTGTACAAAACTCTAAACATACTCGCTACTCTCTTAACAGTCAAAAGAACAAAGAATCTTGGAATTCAATCTGTTTCATAGTTGGCCTAATTGCCACTGGACCCGTATCTAGATTTTTTACAGCCGAGTTCACGGCTATGGTGTGTCCGTTCACCATGGGAGGTTCACCGTAGGCTTTTTCGTTAACGAGGGTTGGATGGGTAACGCGAAGAAAGCCGGCGGGGCAGAAGACTCCCATGGAATTCGTGGTTGTGTACTACCAGCCAAGCCAGCTTTGATTAGGGAGGTTTAACTCGCTCGGCTGGTTGGGAAGATGATGATGATGATGATGATGATGATGAAGAAGATGATGGTGTGCATTCCTCGGGGCAGCACGTAGAGAGAACACGGAAGACTTAGCGGGCCCCAAAGAATGATTACGGTGTCGAAACTCCGTCACGAGACATTTCATCGGACCTGGGAGCTGGGAGCTAGATCCTGCGATCAAGACGATCAAGATGACAGTGTGTTTGACCCTTTGCTGGTCTTGTTCTTATCAAACGGCTGGAATCTGTCCGGACATTCTGTGTCACGAAACAACCTAAAAATCAGACCTGTAAGGGTGGTTTCTCATTTTCAAAAATATGTAAATTCAGGATCAGATTCCAGGGTCCCAAAAAACACTCTTCTGTAATTAATAATTACATTACGGGTTTCATGCGTTTATAAGAAAAATGAGTAGGTGAAAAAAGACAGTATTAAAATAATCAGTGGATAACGGTGTGTAATCTTTACCTGTTTTAAATTGTTAAAGAAAACTAGAAATTCCTATGTGGCTCTTGGAACCGATGCAGACAATTTTTATTTTAAAGATCCGCAGTCTATCAGTAGTATATAATCAATAGAGGTGTGCATCTTGTCGTGCTTTTATTGCTATAGTCTTAGCGTCTCGTGAATCATTACATGTTGCCACAAGACTTATGAATGGAGCATGATCACGAACCCGAGGCCGATATAAAATTCTCTCTTTACGAGACTGTCTCGCGTTGCTTGTCGGAACTCGCGTTCGACGTCGGTTTTTCGTTCTTCCCCATTGTTCTTGGCTTATCGACGATGCTCGTGTTGCGTTCGTAGTATTACGCCATAGGAGGATGATTCACCACAGGGCTATCGGGACGTGAATCGATCAGAGACAATAAGGCCAAGGGGTTACGTGCGCAATGCTGCTGAATGGAATCGTTCGGACTACTCTTTTCCGCGACGGTCTACGATCTTCTCTATTGATCCGCTCTATTGATCCGAGCATGATCTGTACCTCTGTTTCGTCTCACTCTGGATCCACAAGCCTACATCCTCGACATCATTATCGGGGGAATTAGATCATCGACGATTTTCATTGCAGAAACATATTCAAACGTTCTTTGGTCTGTAGATAAAACATAATCGTCTTCTTATTGGATGCAGCGGAGGAGTTTCTTCTTCGATGCCCGGAGGCAATCAAGGCTACTTTAACACCGATGTAGTATCACGACACACTATCATGTTTTATCGTATTGCCATTCGTTATAGCAATCGATGAGCACATAGTAGACTGCGGATCTTAATACAAAATAATAATTTTGTAACTTAATCGTCTCAAATTCCTTTGGCGTTACAGTTTTGTTTGTTATTCATACAATTTTTGCCACAAATGCATAGAATCATCAGTCCGGTAATTAGCAGTTTTCACATGACGTACACCGTCCTCATTCTTCTGCTACTAACTAGAAAGAAACTGCTTATTTGAAACAGTCAAGGATTCTCTTCTTTGAGTAGGTCAAAAACGAGTAGGCGCCATTTAAAACGGAAGAAAAGTTAAAATAATCGAAGAATATCGACACACTACTTTTAACTTGTTACAATGATTAAAGAAGGAATGAAACGCCTCTTTGGCGAAATTTTATTATGCTTAAAGATCCGTAATTTTGAGCCGAACTATACTTACTGGATTAAAAAATGTTGCACTTTTCAAACTTTTCAAACCAACTCCCGTAGATCTTGTCGAGAAAATGCCAAAAATATAAATTTCAATGCGAGGAATTCACTGGTTTAAAAGTAATGCATGTTTGAGGATGACCGATTTTAAGCGTTTGTCTTGCAATCATTGAACGTTAATCTCTTGAATCCACGTAGACTCCTTTCACAATCAAAGGGTTGAAATCCCTTGAAGCCCGTCTCTCCACACAAAACAGCCGAGGAATCGGTCGTTTACCATAAGCGGTTTGAACCAGAATCCCCGAAGAAACAGTATCCAGTCGCATGTACGAGCACGCGAGTGTCCTAGACAGTGTCCAGCAGGACAGGTCAGTCTACGAACTACGGTTGCCGTTGATTATTACTGCAACGACGAGCGTTACATCGGCTGCAGTTATTAGAGCCAGTACGGTTAATAGCATCAGTAGAGAACGCGTTTAACCGAAGCCCGAAGCATTCCATGGCGCAGATGTTCTCGTTCCCCGTGGTTCCTGTCTTCCAACACCTCGACAGAGGGTCCGTGGTTTGGTTCACGAGTCGGCTCGAGTGTTCCACGGCTGGCAGTTGATCAGACGCGTGTCCCTTGGCATGTGATTTGACGCACATCGTAGTCCACGGACGCTTGCCGAGACCCGCAAGCTTCTTGATGGCGGCCTGGCCACAGTGGGCCCTTATTGCCACTCGCGTTAATTAAGTATAAATTGCTTCTTGTGGCCGCGGACTCGGGAAAAGAGCCGCTATCGCGCGAATCCCCGCACAAAGCGACCGTCTCTGCGATGAATTTCGCTTTCTTCTCTGTTGTGGAATACCAGACTTGCAGTTTTTTTTTTTCATATACGGGTCGTGGAGAGGATGCGGAACGATTTTCCCAAGCGATTTTGTTCATTCGTTGGTATTAAGAATACATGAAACACGGTAGTATTATAAAGAACAAATTTATTTTTCTATTTTAGGCTGCCTAATTGAATTCCGAGGGATCTGGGTTTGATAGATTTGCTCGTGGGTGGCCCACAGTACTTCTCCAACCATAATCCGGGCCTTAAGAGTCCCAACTGGCCCCGATGAGGGTGGATTCAGAGAAAATCAGGGTGAAAGTTCCTCTCGCGAGTTCCACCCATTCTAGCTATTCTATTTGACAACAAAGCCCCTCTAGTCGATGACTTTCACGCAGCCTAACAGTGTTTCCAAAGCGTTTCGTAATATTCTAATGGGAGGCCGTGTGGCAACGTTGTCTCAACAAAAGAGCCGAGTCCGTGAGTATGATTTATTGCTGTTGCCGTGGTAATGCATTAAATTGTGCTTTAAGTAGTGTCTTGATCTTTTATTGACTCGCAGGATTCTAGGAGGATAGTAATTTAGGGAATGGTGTAGCGTTTTAATTGATATTAGGTGTGCCCCATGAAAGTTCTTTTTAGGTATACTGTTTGATAAAGTGAGATCAAAGGTTCAAATTTTTGATATTTCAGATAGGCATAGAATGATCAGTTTACTCATTTTTTCCTGTCGTGGATTTCATTTTTAAAATGCCAGATGTTCACCTTGCGACCAGTGCTATATGAGTACTATTGCGTAGATTCTACTGAGCACTTTCAAAAAGAGAAATTCTTGTGTTGACTGGAAATTGCCGTGTTTGAATTATGCAATGATTCCGTGTTTCTTACCTTAAACGTCGATGTCAGTGCTATTGAGAAATTTTGGATTCGGATGACGTAGATCCTCTAAATTGGTAGCATGTTCTAAAATTCTTTGTTCTAAATTCGTGCAGTTAAATCTGTATTCTAAAATTGATACAATTGTGCGGTTAACTCTATATTCTAAAATTATGCATTTTATCCATCCTCTGACAAATGATACGTCTTTTTGAACTAGAATGCAATCAGCGATGTCTCATTATTAGACGTGTAATATACGTTATATATAAAAATACATAGTAATATTAACGTAATACGGTCAACTTATCAAAATCATTGAAAGAAAAAACGAATTTCTGCTTAGCTTCTCTTTTGATGAGACTAATTTTTATTTTGCATAAAGATCCGCAGTGTAATCATAATCATTAGCGTGTTAAGTGAAAAATTGAGGCTCGATCCAAGAGAACATTATTCAGTTTCACCATTGGACTGTCAGCGTGACTCGCACATTTGAAATGCAAGAAAAATTAAGCCGCGTATTGGGAACAAGGACCACCAAACGTGTAAATGGGACTTACTGTCAAGGACCTCGCAGTTAATTCATAAAAAGTTAACAGGCAAATAGCGTCAAATTGTCCGGTTAGAGGTGGGCAGACGTCAAGCGTGCCAACTACGCTAATTCGCGGTTCGCGTATCTTAATGCGAACCGATCGAGACACGCTTTGAAATTCAAATTGTGGAGTTCGACTCTACTGTCGAGGAACCTCGAGGCCGCTTAATATTACCGCGCAGAATACTTCACAAGGATACAGGATAATGGACGTTTTATACTGAAGCTGTTCCGAGAATTGAAGTGTGAAATACACTATATCGAATTACTTATTGAAGTTCTATACAGAGTGTTTCGTAAACGGTGGGCAGAGACTTTAGGAATAGATTCCCAATGCTTGAAGAAGAAAAAAGTTATATAAACATAGGTCAGGAAAAGATTAGTTGTTTTTATGACACAATTCACGCCCTGTTAACGGGCCGTCCGAAGGCATCAACAATGTTTTTGAAGCAATCGCCGGCTTATGTTTACGTTATCCAGGTGTACTATTCTTGTTTACGTTATCGAGGCGTATTATTCCTATTTGGGAGCGTGTTCGGAGCTCAATGAAATGACCAGCTGAGAACATTTCCTCTAAAACGATGTGACGAGAATTGTGGCACAAAAACTTTAATAACTCAGAAACTAATCATTTCCGGACTTATGTTAATAGAACTTTTCTGCCACCTCTAAGCAATAGGAACCTATTCCTAAAGTTTTGCCCACCATTTACGAGACACCCTGCATGCCCACGTATGTTAACATTAAAATATTTACATTAAGCAGGGGAGATTTTTTACAATAATTTTACTATTTGTTTATTTGACATTGGTGTGACCTGTTTGCATCTCCGGTTGAATTATTCGTTTGCTGACGCTTCCTTGACTCAATGTTGTTCTATGTCTCACTCGACACTCACACGGATGCACGTTCGATCTGGACACGCCAAAGTTGACGAAAACGTGGAAGATAGTTATCCAAAAAAATTGTTGACATGTACTCTTTTATCGATTCTTCATTTATATTGATTATATGGTACCCAGCTGCAATGAAAAATCTATATTTTAATATCTGCTAAAGTAGAAATCACGGGAAACCTGTTTCTCAATCATTTTACTCTGAATTAAATAAATCAAGCGTCATGCAACCTTATTCCTCGAAGTCCTTTTGTTTAAGAAAAAATGTATGACACCCACAAATGACTAACTTGAGATTAATGAATTAAAGTGTTGAACAAATCACTTGTGAGCCTTTTCATAATATTGTTTCTGCAATCAGAATGTTAGAAAAGTAAACGAAGTGTGCAGACACACAGCAAACAATTCTACGTTTTTCAGAGATTTCTCAAACCAATTCCAACTCGGCCGCACATTCCGCTTTAAACATTGCAACGAATGAAAGTCCACGGTCTGCATCTGTGGGCGTGGCTTTCCCCGGCAATTGCGGTCCCGTAAAAAGTGCAAAGCACATTCAAATCAACGGTGCACCAGCGAGAATGCGCTCGGTGCCGCGGAGACGTTGTATCTCGGGATAAAAAGAAAAGGCGAGAAAGAAGGGGTCACCCGAGATATCAAAGGTCTGCTTTCCGTCGCGACGGTGTTTACCGTGATTATCGTGGGACCAGGAAATTTCAGGTATAAGGTGTTTACACGGAGGCCCGGCCCGGCGGAGAGATAACGTAGCATCCGAAGGAACGGAAGGAGATTACACATGGCGCAAGGAGTTTTATAAACGTCGTTGCCGAGAGATTAATTGCAGGGAGAAGAAGAACATTCCGCGAAACGAACCCTGTAACGCGTGTTTAGTTAACATTCTGGAGGAGGTGCGATCTTTGAAAATTTTTTCCGAGAAAATCAGCGGAGCCTTCTTTTAAACGAGCATTCGAATGTACATACATGCGGTTTACTGTATGTGGTAATTTTGTTACTGACACAATCTTAAAAATTGAGCGGCAGCATCTTTTCCAGAATTTTTGTTCTCGAAAAGTATTGTTCTGGAAACAATGTCTGGGGAACAGGCTCAGTAATTGTTGAAGATTTCGCCGAAAAAATTACTACAACCCGTACAATACATATTTTTTTCAGATGGAATGCTCGTTTAAACAAAAGTTCCATTTTATTTTTCTAGAAGAAATTTAGAAAAATCACTTCCCACGACACATTTCTGTCAGCCTGTTAACTATGACCTACACGGGGAACCTGTTGATTTTCCGCCTCCGTTCACGTTTTCCGTCAACCTTCGCCTGAAGGCACGTTCGCAACGGTCCCTGAAATTTACCTGGCCAGTGATTAATCGCAGCTATTTGTCGCAGACACGAGGAGGAAGCTGTCTGTGGACCGAAGGTCGTAACGATCATCCTTTCACGAGCGAATCACGGCTCAGCTATTCGTCGTGGAAACCTAGAAAGAGATGCGTCCCTCGGATAGCTGTTTCCGAGGGATTCATTAATTCTTTATTGCTTGATGATTGCCCGTGATGGGGCCCGGTTTAATAACTTTATTAAGCTAATGAATTTGTGTACGTTGCGCTCGTGCCGCGGTACACAGGACGAATGGTTTCGCCTGGGAATGGTAGTGGTAATTGCGCTACGAATCATAGTTCGTGGGAATTGAAAGTCGCAGTTCCAGGTGTACCTGGGAGGAGCCTGAGCTCTTTGCTTTGATTTCTGATTAGCGGGCGAATGGCTGGAAGCAATTTCTTATTCCCTAAAAATGGTAAAATGGTATATTTATTAGATATTTTTTTAACGGGACGGATGGTTGAATCGGACATTCTTCTTTGGGGCTGGATTATGCGATCTTTGAGGGGTATGGCAATATTCTTTTTTATTTTTTTGCTATTCAAAATGGAGACCCTAGGACTTTTTTTAAAGATAACGAGGGTCGTAGGTTCTCTTTGTAAGTGGCGCGTTTGTTAGCAATTTATTTTTTTCGACGAGATGGCTGGGCGAATCAGAAATTTGTCTTTGGTGCTTGATCATGTGACTTCTAAGGAGTATGACGATATTGATTTGTTTTCCTGCTGTACAAAATGGAGGTGCTAGAATTTTTTGAAGATAGCGTGGTTCGGGGTAGTCTTCGTTGGATGGAGTGAGGAACTCATAAGTTACTGCGACAATTTCATAGATACGACCTTAAGATTGAATCAGTTAGTAATGCAAAGGAGAATTACAATTTCAAAGATTTTAAAAGATGGAAACATCCAACGATGGGGACCATTTAAGCATTCGAGGAACATTCGAGAAACGTGTAAGGAACAGTTTCTTTTCCCGATTGATTCATCATCAGCCTCACTGACAGTTTCTCACGAACCCGCCAATCTCTCTCGGAGAATCACACATGGAAACCCGCCACGAGGTATCATTTCTATAATTGACTGGGCCTTTCACACGAGCGAACAGACACGGAATCGATAATCAGTATCATGCAACCAGCATTACGACAGAGTATCGAGCACCCCGGGATTATTGTCCCAATCGGTCTTCGGAAATGAAGTCATAAGATTCGTTTTCCCGATAATCTGTGCACGAGGGGAGAACACGTGATTGAAATTCGCGATCGCATCGATCGTGCCACGCGTGCTCTCGGGTTGCATACTCGTTACCGCGGACACCTCGATTATTGCACCCGGCAAAAGTTCAGCGAAACCTGGCGTGACCGTAGAAACCATTGAACACGGTTAGGGTAGATTGCCTAATTGCGGAACCGCAGTGGTATTCGAGATTTTGCAGATTCCTGAACGTGAATCACGCGATCCCAAAATACCGTTGTATACTGTTGCTCGAAAGTGCACTAAAGGTGGACACAGTTCTGTGATCTACTCGTTTTCATCATAAATGCATAAAATCCGCAGTCTAATTATATCACAATAATTAGAATAAATTACTTGATTTTCGACTGATCGCATTATTCGATTTTGCGATGACATCATTTCATCTAATACCTGGAGTTGCGAGGACATCTTCGACGATTAGTTTCTATACAGAGCTGGCTTTCGACCAATCGATTATTCGACCACAGGCAAATCGTTTCGAAAGTTCGCAGGTGTATCGACCAGCTCGAAAACAGGAGAGATAGCTTATTCTCCGAGGAATGCGATCTCGAGAGTCTTGAGAAGGTGTCTCTGTGACACGAATACCGATGGGAGGACGACTGCATAAGTAGTCATCGTCGTTTCACTCGGTTGCATAAGGCCGACACCTTCCTCAAAAGACCCTCTATTGAATCGTCGTGTAACGTGTGCGCCAGATGTAACATCATCGACGAGCATGTAATCGATGACTAGGCAATTCTTTTCACGGGTTAATTGACTTTTGTCCCGACAAGCACTCCGTGTGTATATTCCAAACTTTCGGAGTATATTTTTCGGAGAACGAGGCTCCAAACTTCGCGATTTTTCGACCGGAGTGAAAAGTTTTAATCGCGGGATAGAAGTTGCGGTACCCGGGATATTGCCGCTGAGCTTAATGAAATAAGTTTCTATTGATCTCGGCGGATTAGTATTTATAAACGCAGTTCGACTAAATATTCAGAGCTTCGCAACCGGAGCCTGGAGAATGCGGGGCGTAAATTATTCAAACTTCGCAGTCTCTCCAGTAGTTTAGTTTATCTTTTGGTTTTGACTATACCATCTCTATTCTCCTCCATTTCTCGAAATTAACCCTCTGCTCCCGGAGCTAGTTTAACCTCAAAATCGAACATTTTCTTTCCGACCTAGAATATTTCCATTCGATTTTCTTCGTTTGTATGGACATATTACTTATTAAATGTTTAATAACCTATTAAATAGAAACAGACTGAACAATGTGAATAATATTTTCAATAAAGCAATTTTTAGTGGTCATTCTGACGCCAGATACATAAAAAGCAGGATCAACGAAGGAACGTTGCAAAGTGCATATTTCACAATCTTGTTGCCTCTCCGAAGCATTAACCCATTTGCATCATTAGCGTATATATACGGTCACTATCACCGGATCGTGTATATACGCTCAATTTATTTTTTCTTATAATGCTGAAATATGAGGTTCTTTTACTTGTAGTCATTTTTGTACTTAAATATAATAAAAGAAAAAAGTTTGGTGATAAAGGCCTTCTTTTCACATTTCCTTGTGACGAAAATGGCTTTTTTTTTTATAGAAAGCTTAATCGAAACTCCCCATAGGGGGTTATAAAGCTATACATTAGTAATATATGTACATCTTACTGTTACGCATTAATAATGTAGGAACCGCAGAACACATTAGGTATATAACACATAAGTACATAACTTTAAATCTTTAAATTACATTGCTTGAAAAAATTGAAAAGAAAATAACATGCCTGAATATTCGGTTCATAAAGTAACGATCTGATATTTAAGGGTGGAAACAGTTTGAGCTTCTTTAATTTTTTCATGAGATCAACTCTTTGTGATTCTAACAAGGTACATTGCCAAATGATATGGTTAAAACACAAATGGCTTAAAGTGCATCTAGCCTTACAAAACTAACAACAACGAATGCATAAAAATTGCCTACAATTTCTACAATAATGTGTGCTCAACCAGAGAGATGCGTTTCAATATAAAAATTCGAAGCTCTGCCATTGCAACACAAGGAATACGAAATCGGTGATTTAACCAGCAATCGAGTAGATCAATTGCACGTGTTGCAGCCAGGGTTCAGAGTGTCAGCAAGCCATTAATTCCTTCGGTCGCGGTCCTCAAACGGCTTTCTTCGTGGAACCGTGTGGCCCCCGGTGTAACGACGTCTCGCGGTATCAGATTAAAAGCGCGAATCGCGGGGCATGCGGAGCCACGATAAAACGCATTGGTCGCTTAGGCTCGAGCAATTGCAGGGGAGGGGGGAGTCGATTTCACCGGGGTTCAAATCGGCATTTAACCGAGGGCCGTTCGGCAAAGCGTTTGTAAACATGACTCGGCAACCGAGCGTCTGGTTCTTTCGTTCCCGAAGAGTTCCCTCTCTGTAACCACTCGGCTTTCTCCTCTCCGTGTTTCTGCCTCTTCTTTTTTCTTTTTTCTTTTTTCTTCTCTCTTCTCTCCTCTCTCTTGCCTTCGATAGGCCGCGGCCGCCGAGGCAACGACGTCAGTTGCATGCGCAGCGATCCGAAGATTCCTCGGTCGGTGTGCTGTTAAAAAGCCAGAACGCGACAGGGTCGACCGGTCGACACCAGAAAATTACTATGATTACACGGCCGAGCTTCGAGTTCTTGCTGGCCGGATGCTTGCGCGGGAAATTGCGCGAGCGATCGATACATTAGCTTGTTCGGGTACGACTACCCTAACGGCCGAGAAGAACCCGGGACGATCAAAGAATGTTGGCTCGGATCGAATTTTCCGCCTAAGTGGCCGCTGATTAGTTGGTTAGCTTTTTCGTCTTGACAAAAAAAAAAAAGAAGAGGTGTCTTTGGATATTGTTATTAACGTTCATCTAGGACATCCCCGGCACACAGTACAATGTTTGTTCGTCTGTTTTCGTGCATTAACCCGTTAACTGCCACGTCAGTCACATATGACTGACAGTGATTTTTTACTAGGTTTAGATTCATTCGTTTTTATTGTGACGTATCCGGATAAACCGAAGTTTATTAAGATCTTTAGAATGCAATAGGATTGACACAGCATCCCTTATGATACATTTAAAATTTCTAGTTTCGCTTTCATTAACACTAGAACCACCGAGCAACAAATGCGACTGACATATATCGCTTTGTAACAGTGACAAGACTGTGCCCATTCAGACTTCATACAACTTTTATTGTAATATGTGCTTCAATGAAGAGGTTCATTAAAAAATTTCCGATGAAAACATTTTTACAATTTCAGTAATTCTAGTGTTAAAAACAGAATAGCTATAAAGTAATTCGATTAAATAGTAAAATAAAAAATTTCCATCAGTATGAACCCTAAGTCACAATCTTAGTAACGTAAATACGTTGAAAGAATTGATCAAACTGTAATAAATTATAAAGCTAATAGCGTTTCATTTTTTCTTACAATATCTACAACACGACGTTTGCTTAGTTTGCAAAAACTATTCGATAAATGGAATTATCCGAATAATGGATAATGGAATTATTATTATTACAGAAATGGCCCCTAATGAAACCTTATTATAGTTACAGTCTATTCGTTACGATTTACAATTAAATTTCTGAATCACGTAATTCATTGATTATATTATGTTCATTATATTATGCTGTTTGGCACTTAACGTGTTAATAACGATTTTAATAATTTTGACAAGGATCTAAAATCTTTCGCATTGTAACGATATTAACGCTTTGCCCTATAACCACGCGCGAGACTCGCAGGGAGGTAATCGGGTCAAAAATGAGTATCGCGAGCCTGGCTCCGTGGTGCATCGGTCGAGCTCAATGTAAACAACACATTCCACGCTCGTGTTTTGTTGACACGCCCAACGCGAACAGCACGGGCCACGCTCGAATTTGCCGAACCGTGGAATGGCTCGAAGCCTGTGCGCTCTTGTTTTTATTTCTGGCACACGCTGTTCGAACTTGAATCGTAGGTCAACAGGTTAATCTCTTACACTATACATCGAGCCCAATAAATATGTATATTACTTCATTTCCTTTACGCTGGAATAAGGTGTGCGATTTTAATACTAAACCTACCACGGCCTGGTCAAATTGAACTTTTCAAACTTCTGCGTACAATTTCGTACATACGACATTATTACGTCGCTACGTATCTTTACGACTTTTCTTAAAGTATGTATACAATGTATTTTTCAGTATTTATTTCTCGTTCTATTTTTTTTTTCCAAGAAATATATGTAGCCTGTCCTACATGCCGCAGCCGGTCAATTTGACCGCACGAGATAATGTTGTACTTACTCTTCTAAACCTAAACAATTATTATAAAAGAAAGACTATTCTCAATGTGGCATGACCAACTCAAAATAAATGTAGTCGCCTTAGTGAATGAGACGCTATCAAATTACGCACTTGTTGGTAATACTGTTTCATGGAAAATGCATCCAAACCGTGAAGGTGGACAAATCAGTATAATTTTGTAAATCGAGAGGAGAGCATCGCAGTATTTTTTATATGAAGATAAATTTGTATCGCCATGTTATGGAAGTTGTTCCTCTACTAATTCATTCAGCAACAAATTTACTGTTATCTGCGTTTAATGTATTAACAATAACTTTTTTTTAAGAACCGGTCATTTTGACCACGCACGGTAGGAACAGGTATACAAGAAGTGTCGGCAGGTTTAGTGTTAAAAGACAGTGGCTGTGTATCGCTCGAGACGTATTTTCCCGAAGACGCTGACGACCTCCGGAATCGTGTCTTTCGGTAGCCATTTGCAACCCTCGTCAAGAGCTCCATTATCGCTCCGAAAAAAGGGGTTAGCAGTGCCTGAAACGTATCCGGAGGGGGAAGAAAAAAAGGAGACCGGCGTGTTCCTCGAGCAAGATAAAAAAAGGGTAAATGGTTCGGTGTAATCATCGGGGAGGTGCCAGACAAATGACGCCTCCGGGGGTGTTCGTCCGGAATATCTTCTATCGGAGCTTTTTCTCCTTGTTTCCGACAGCGTTCGGTGTTCGCGATACACACCTTGAAGATCGGTGCATTACCAGGGCTGAAGTGCCTTTACCGCCACGTGCTCTTGAGGATCAAGCTCTCTCGATGAATATGCAGCCGGTTCTACCGCCGCGCCGCGCCGGTCCCAATCCTATTGGATCACTGACGATCATGAATATGCGAAATGGAGACAAAAGCGCGTCCGCGATTCGAGCCTCTCGCGATTAACCTACCGACCGGCTGATTTCTCGATCCTAATCGCCGACGAAAGTGCTCTTTCTTTGTTCCCTATTGTGTCCTGACGGTAATGCGTTTAACCCATAACTGACCGTGTATCTTTCTAGAAAATAAAAATTATCTGATTTCCTTATCGCACCGAAGACCGAGAAATATTTAAAAAATCGGTAATCTAACTTCAAAATGCTGCGATTTTGTAATTAATCAAGATTTTACTTTGGTCCAAACCCTAACTGCATTCGTACAGATTTTTTTCGTTCCAAATCGTACGTGTATTTCAGAGGATATTCTATAAAAAAAAAGTATATGAATCATTTCGATTGTTCTGACTGGAAAAAAATCACACGTGGCCTTCAAATACCAATGAATAAGTATGCGAAATCCCAATGCAGAAGAATCGATAGTTTTTTCGCAAGAGAATTCGTAATAGTTTACGCGAAAGCGGCCCCAGAATGCCCCTTTAATCGTACGCCCCTAATCGTACGTTTTCTAGGAAATCGGAATATTCGCGACAAGAAGGGCCTCGGTACAAGAGAACCGCATTCCCTCGATCGTTGTTGGTAAATTTAAAAGGCGCCCTTCGCGTTCTCCCAGCGTCCGGAGGGAATACTTTCACCCATGGACCGGTAACAATCGTTCTGGAAGTATCGTTATCGCGCGGTGACGCCGCCTTATGCTCGACATGGCCCGTTCTTTCGCGTTGTTCGCTGTTTCGCTGTTTCGTCCGTCGCATTGTATCGTTTAACAAATGACGCGCCGCCACAATAGATGGACGGAATGCGCGTCCGATCTTATCTGGTACACGGGACCCGCAAGTGAAACGTATCCAGACGTTGGAGAGAGAGAGGGAGAGTTTGTGCCGATCGCTTATCCCGTTTGCGCATCGATTTGTCAACCGTGCTGCTCTAAGATTTGCACATGGACCACCGCAGATTACAGATATGACAATGTTCCAGGAAATTGTAAATCGATTTTATACAAAAATCGTGCTTGGATCTCTTTCGATCTACTTGCAGTTTCCTCGATTATTCGACCCAAACAGAGAACCACCATTGTTCGAATAATAGAACAGTTGCTCGGTTACATAGGTGTCAGTCTTCGTTGACGTTTAAAATAAACAGTGTTGGAAACGGATCGTTTTACAATGAACTATTCAAAGCCTGCTGAGGCAATGAAGATTTTAACGAAGAAGCTGTGTCCGAATTTTATCGAGCAACATCGCTCTCCTCTTCATCATCCCACTCAAATTCTGCGCAATTAAAGTCTTTGATTTTCACGGAATCAATTCGAAGCCAGAATTTTAAAACTGTCTCGTTCTACCGAGAAAATGAGTTGTCCTCGAATTTTATCCTTCAACGATCTCCAAGAAAGGAACCTCGAAGAATTGTACGTAGAGGCTGAGAGCCACAAAAGAGAATGAATGAATGATCGAACGGCCAGTGAAAGTGTAAAGCAACGAGGATCGGGACAGCATAAACCAGGTGCTGAAAAATCCAAGCCGAAAGAGGCTCGCGCTCACATTCTTCGGGGCAGGTGTTCCAGGTAAAGCCGGGTTAAACGTGAACCTGAACCTACATCAGGTCCCAGGAAACCTGCGGGGCCCGTTACCCATCGACCTCTCCTCTCCTCTCCTCTCCACTCCTCGTCTCTTCTCTGCCACCACCCTCGTCCTCTCGGACTAATTAATTGCTGTTCACCGATCGCAACACTTCCAACGCTTCTGGTATTCTACGACACACGATACTACCGATCTGGCTGTCGAGACGGCATAAATCTTGTCTACACGTTTCTTCGATTAAAGCTACTTGCTCCCACTTTGCCACCGTTCGCTCTCAGTATCAGAACCCCGGAACGACCGTAGATTATTAAGTAATAACGTTATTACCGATCGGGAACGATCGGCTCTGAGTCACGAGCTCTCGATCCGGCTGTTCGTGATCCTTCGCGGCTAACGGGTGTGCCGGTAATTGCACACCATACGCTACACCGTGAGGACAAAACCATGTTTTCAATGCGTTAAATCGAAAAATAAGAACTGTCTTGAAAACTGTTATGAAGTATATCGGCAACAAAAACTAATAGTTGTTTATTAGCTGCTTAAGTGAAGGGTATTAACCACGGATTGCGAGGAAAATTTTCTAATCTCTATGATCAGGATAATCCGATTTTGAAAAGTTCATTGTTGTTATAAAATTATCTATGAAATCATTGGAAATTTTTTTCCTGATTTAGTCTAACGCGGATTTGAAGGTTGAAGCTTCCACCTTAGAATGACATTTTGAAACTTGATGTAAAGTTGTTTTTTAGTCTTTACTCCAAAACGAAATTTTTGAACTGATGTAAAGTACACTGTGAGAGATTTGCTGGGCCGAACTTGTTCTCCATTTTTTGTTCATAAAACGAATGAAAAAAAATCGTACGTCAGGTTTCGTGGACTCGTTGTAAAGAGGAAGCTGCAATTTTGAAGCGTATAGTCGGTTGAGTTTAGAAAAATATCCTAACATTCTCACAGACGTGTTTTATTCGCCAAATTTTTGATGTCTCAAAGAAAAAACGTGGAGGCTCCAGTGTTCCACCCGCTACATGGTGTAAAAATTTTTTAAAAATAATTGAACGACGGTCGGTAAAAGTAGAGGCTTCAAGCTTTGAAACGACTGTAAATTCATGATTGTACGACTTCTATTTACAGAATTATAAAAATTTAAATGTTGCCGATTTAGACCGTACAAACGGTTTTGCAGGCGGGCAACGAGCGTTGTCCGTTTTTCGACATCTGTTTGGTTCGATCACCGCGAATATATTTCCGCGAGCGACGTGTACAAGTATACCGGGGTCAGGAGGTTAAATAACAATGGTCGTTTAATAGCTTCGCGACTGGTTTCGCATTAAACCCGCGACACGTCGAATATACGCGTACATTTGCCGCGAAAGTAGCCATCGTGGCGGCTACAAAGAGATTCCACTGCGTGGGGAAACGGCCTTCGACGTTCATCTCCATGGAAGATAATTAGTCTTGGCTCGGTCCCGGAGCGACAACCGATAATAAATCCTGCAGCACGTGAGTAAACGGAGGAAGAGGGCTGGTTGTCAGCGGACGCGGAGGTCGCCGGTCTGTTTTAACGATTATACGGGGACGCTATAGTAGTACAGGAAGCATAGCTAAAGAACGTCGTGAAAAGTCTACAAACACAATCCCTCGTTGGGGTGGATCGAGCTTTTCACACCGGACGTTCCGCGCCCGAAACACAGCCGGTTTTTAACAAACCCCCGTACAACTCGCGGCACCGTCATAAAGATAAAAGGGTGGGAATGCTGGAGAACTATGACACAGCGGCTAGAAATGTAACTATAATCGAGGGAGCGACAGGAAGCGGGTTTTCTGACTAATGTCGATGCTGATAGCCGCTGTCCTTGGACTGTTCGTGATGCCTCAAGGTCTCCCGGATGGATAACCCGAGCATCCGATAACTGGGACCAAAGTGAAAGTGGCCTGCACCGAAAGTGTTCTAGACATGACAAGGCGAGGCAAACAGAGGGTGCAGAGAATGATCGTTTATGGTGGCCATAGAAGCCGCCTGATAGCCAGCATTGTCAGCATGCCTGTAATCTTCTGTTGTTGCTCTTTACGCTATCTTGTATGTATTCGACATGATTTATTGTCTTTTTGTACGGCTGCATCTTTGTCTTTTCTCGAATCGATCCTACGTTTGCAGTGAGTCACGACTAAATCAAAATTGGAATAGACATTTGCAACAGAATGGAAATTTATTTCTTTGTTTAGTGGTTCCATTAAATCTCTTCAATAAAACTCTTTCTAGTGTTTAAAATTACACCGAACCATTTTTGTTACGAATGCATGTGATCCTGGTTATCACCATTTTACCGCAAGAGAATATATGAACCTGACCTTAATAATAAAATCACCAGCGTCAAATATTATGACTATCGTAAATCGAATTAACATCGACGATTTGGATAGCTCGCGGGTTCATTGAAATTGTCGATAGGATCTCGTAACGAGCTCCTCTGTGTAATTAAGGATCCAGAATGGAAAGAAGCGAATTTCCGTCCGGTTCCACGAACCGTGTCTCCGTGATTCGAATTTCGCGCCGTGAACGCGCGCGCGGGGAGGGGCGACTTTGAATTGTAAATCCGTCTTCGGCTCGCTATTGAAATTAGCACGCCATATATCCTCGCGGCTCGGTTTTATTATGTAAGGGGCGGCTGCTCGTCCGAATCTCGGCCGATAATTATTCAAATGTAACATCAGTATTCGCGATCTCGCCCACCACGACGACCCCGTTATATTTCACAGTTTTGCATACGTGACCGGCCATTCTGTGCTGCTTCCTTTGTTCTCCCCACTTCCTCTCTTTGCCATACCTTCTTTCACCCCGCTTCATCTTCGGGCCCCTCTGACAATTATTATGATGTACGCGGTCCCCGTAACGGGCCTACGAATTGTCATAACCGTGCTCCATTCATTAAACTTCGACACGAATCGCGTCGCAACAGGCGCCATCGGCTCTGAAAAGGCTCATTCTCTTCTTCTTCTTCTAACCAGTGACTCCTTCGTTCGCCATCGCCTTTTCGAGAACAAGCATCGTGTCTATCAGCCATTCAACTCTTCGCCAGAGCCAAGGGTAGTCACGTGACTTCTGTAGAGCCAGCAAGTCGGTAACTGCTATATAATTTCCGTTCACAGCCTTCAGCCACTGACGTAAGATCCGTCTTGGTCTTGATCCGACGGGTCTTAAGTCTGGTGACTAAATTTGTCACATTTTTTGCTCTGTGTTATCGATATTATGAATTCTGACGCAAGAAACATGCTTCAAGTTTTTGGCTTTATTTTGCAGAGAATCAAGACAAAATATAGCTCAATTTGTAGCTGGAGATATTTTCTAGCGTGTGCTACTCTTGATTTCATCCCGAAAACTCTTTCAATAGCATAATTTTTTGCCTACTTCTAACACTTGTATTACAAAATATCTGCATAATCTCATCAGCTCATAACCAGCCCGAGCTAGAGTAAGGGCGAGAAGTTGAGGCACGTAAATCCATTTTTTCGCCCATTTTTGTCGGTAATGTGGTCTGTTCAACGAGGACGATCGTTTGTATTTAACCGCAATCTTCGCAACCTTCTTCGATCTCTTATTGTTATTTTGCTAAATAACGATCGAACTATTTGTCTCCTTCTTTAACTCTCTGACTCCTGCGAGTCCAAGGCCTGTACCGGAGTCATTTCTGACCCACGCCAATATTTAGCTGCAGTTTCCTTTCGAAATAAGACGATGTCTCGGGATTGGCTTTCCTCGTACTTAGACTCGAAATGTTACGAATGTATTTTAATTTTCACAAGAATTTTAACATTAACGCAACAATAGTTAAATTTTATTCCGTGGCGGGTCTACTCGTCACACACAGCTATCTCGTTAACGATACTTTCTATCGGTTCGGTTGTTGGCCAATGTTTGTTGGAGAAATAGTGTTTGTTTGTTGGAAAGTGGTAGTTTGTTGGCCGTGTTTGCGACTTTCTGTTATTCTTGGATTGGTTGGTAAATCGTTCGTCTTTGCTCATATGTGCACGTGTACTCAACTGTAACTGAGCTTTCTAATGTTATTCGGTTACTTATTGATTCAGTTTCTTAATAGTTTAATAAGCGACGACACTGTCCATTAGAGAAGGTAAGTTGATTCGTTGCGTATGTTCAACTGCAACTTTCTATGCATCTTCGATTTCCCATTGATTTGCACATCGCCGTTCCAGCGGACAACAACATGGTTCTTACTCATTGAGGAGGACGTGTTAATTGGTCATTTATATTTATCTACAGTGACTCACTCATTGGAATTGCTAATCGCTGAATGGGGACACGCGACTCGCTAAAATGATTAAATATCTAAACAATATCGTTTTTATTATTCAAATTTTCCAGTTACAACATTCATTCATTATTAATGTTCTGCGGACCTTTAAATAAACATCGTTTGTCAATTGCGAGATCCAGAAGCCAGAAGATTCTTTCTTGTTGTGTGATGTTTTTAAATTCTATTAACCTTTTAACTTAACAATAATTTTGTAAAAATGTGTACAATACCCGAGTATTCTCGGACTTTCAAGTTAAGAGGTACTATTTAGTACTTTAAATTGCACCTGCTCATTTGTGTCATGAATGCATCAATCCGCAGTCCATTAATCCCTTGTCCTACAACAACGAGTGAGACTCGTGGTAAGAAAGGGCTAAAAACGATAAGCTGGAGCCTGACCCGTCCGGACCTCGTTCGGACCAAACGTAAACAACACGCGTCAGGTTCGCAGCTTGCGATATACATACCGCGCGTATATCGCGAGTATACTAAACAGGTAAATGGCTCAACGCGTGACCGACCTTCTCGTTTATTGTGGCCCGAGCAATCGGCAGTTAGCGCGTAGGACAAGGAGTTAGTGTCTCTTTGTCTGTTTTTATCGTACGGAATTTTCTGGTGGATAAATTGAGTCTGCTTTTTAGAAAATAATGACAGTTCGAATTTGCATAAAGAATCGCAGTCTATATCGCAGTTTACTATACCGCGAATGCATTTATAACAAAAATAAGTAGACGACATTTTAAACAGAAGAAAGACTGAATAAATTGGAGAGTGTTGATTCATCACTCTTCACCTACGAGAACGATTAAAGAAAGAAAGCAAATAGTAAGTGGTTTGTTGTAACCGAAGCAACCAATTTTAATTTTGTATAAGGCTCCGCAATTCCGCGGGTGGTTCTACCACAAGACGCGCACATGCTCCGATTGCCTCTTTTGCGGAAGGTTAGGGTTAAAGTCGGAGAACCATGTCTCTCAGTTGCGAAATGTTCGAAGTAGCTCCGTTGCGAGAATTTTTGGCAGAGGATAGAGCTCGGCCGGGGAATACGTTGTAAAAACGACCCCGTTTACGAGTTAGGTAACTCGAGCATGATCCGAGGGTCTTAAGTGTAATCGTGTCTGTCGTTCCTCTCGTTACAGAGAGCCGGGACTCTCGGCTCCGTCTCGTCGGGACTCGCGTGTTTACTATTTCTCTCTTCGACGCGAGCGAGTGGCTCGACAACGAAAGCGGCTTTAATTCAACGACGACATAATTTTCCCTGACCCAGAAACGGCTAAAATATTCAATGCGCCGCCGTGGCGCGCGGGGCGACCCTTTTGCTTGCCTCTACGCCACCATCGTTTCCAAGTATTCCCGGGCATGCTTAAAATGTTTAACACTATACCTACCGACATTTCATGTATACCTAATCCTACCATGAGCGGTCAAATGAGCGCTTCAAAAAAAAAAAAAATATGTATCTTAACACGTTCACGGACAGTAAAAATTTCAGTGAACTGCGAAACTAGACAGGCAATTTTTCTTGAAAGTAGTTGTACTATCCGAAATTTAATTAGACATAAACAATAATAATAAGTTAACTGTCATTAGTAATGACAGTTGGTCATTACTTTGAAATTACAAAAACTTAAGGTTGTATAAAATTAAACGAATAAAAATTCGCTTTAAAATTTGAAAGCTACATCATTCATGTCATTTTGCATCACTATGAAAATTAATGCTGCAGCATTCACGTCCTCGAACGTGTTAATATAGAAAGACATGCTGTGACATTTTCTCGGTAAGTAAACAATAAAGAAAGTTGTGAATATTGAAAAATGGATTGTATGTATATTATAGGAAAAGTCAATAAGTTACATGGCGATACAATAGCGTTGTGTATAAGAAATTCTAAACGAAATTTCAAAAACGGTCATTTGATCGCGCGTGGTAGGTTTAGTGTTAATTACGCTCCGAAATGGTGTCCCCACCTTTTTTCCTTTCGAGAAGAGATGCATGCTAATCCGTTCACGCGATAACGCTGTGTCGGGCCGATAAAAAGAAATCAATGAGCGTGACCGACCAGGGGAAAAAACTGATATTCTCGATAAAGAACGAAAATCGGGGGGGGGGGGTGAAACGTGGACACGTGAAGTCCAGAAATCCCCTTGGTCACAGATATCGAATGTTTGAGTAATTTATCAAGTGAAAGTGTCAAAGGGCTTTCATTTTTTCACCGATTTTAGTAACGAAAGGAAAACAGTTAACCGCCATTCATTGTGCAGCAAGTGAAGGAAACGGACGAACCATTCGACGGATGTTAAATCGACGAGGGACTTTCTGGGAAATTCTGAGATTGTTTAGAAAACAGAGTCTCGACTTTCGTTGAATTTTGCAAAGCAGAAACGCACACAGGAGACTCATTTATTGAACAAACGAGGGTCTAAGAAGGAAAGTTCCTCGGTAAACGTTTGGAGATTAGCCTCTTCGCTTATTTACACGATGCTGGGACACACGAAATGAAACAGCAGTGCTGGTTAGACGAAAATTTGGTCAATGATTGACGATTAAATTCTTATTGTTAATCGTTGATAGTGCGATTAACGTTACGTGCCGTACAGGTTTGTAAAGAACAAGTTCTGGAAATAAAATGAACTTCACGAAAATTTATAGATTGACGCAATGTAATCTTTTTAACACTATTCCTACCGACACTTCACGTGTACCTTTCCTACCGCGACTGGTCAACTCACCGGTCTTTAGCACAACTTATATTTACACAACTTATATTTAACAACTTACTTCGATTTTATGGAATCTTTGAGGTTTCTATTGTGGCGGTCAAATTGTTAAAGCCGATTCATTTACGTTGTACATAGGAAATTATAATCGAAGTTTTGAAAACGGTCATTTGACCGGCCGCGGTAGGAATAGTGTTAAAGGAAGATGACTTGTTGTCGCTTTTAGAAAAGCCTTTTTCTTTCGGCGGAGTCGGGGTCTATTTCGATCCAGAGTATTCAAATCGTCGATCAATTATCGAGTCCATCGTCAATATATTACCGATTAACGAGTCCACAAGAAATATCTTCAAAAACTGGATAAATAAAGCAGCGATCGGTTCTAAACATTCTTAATTCCAAAAATGGTCCATCGTTTGAGGTTCAAGTAGCAAACATAAGTACGGTACGAAAACGAACAAAAAAGCCTGTTGTGCCAGAAAATAGAAATTTTCCGGGAAAGCAGAACCTAAACGGGAGATACGGAGAAGAAGATCATTTAATTGAAAGTCACTATCGCGTTACAAATGTTCCCGGTAACCGTAGCCATCGAGCTCGAGACGTCCGGACGCCGTTCAGTCCTTGTTGCGCTCGTAAATCATGAACGAACGGTCTCGCACTTGACATCGTTGTTCACCTACTCGTTGCTTTTCCGTGTCTCTCGTCGGTTATGGTGGTTTGGCGACAACGCCGAGCATTATTTCCAAGAGGCTGCAGCAGGAGGATGCAACGCGTTGCATCGGGATCACGAGAAGACGAAGAGAAGACGGTGTCAGGCCGTTGAACCTACTCGCGGCATTCCGTCCTGGTCTCTTCTTCTTCTTCTTCTTCTTCTTCTTCTTTTTCTTCTGCTTCGCGTTCGCCCACTCCCCACTGTCCTCGAGTACGCATAGATGAATTTTTAGGCGTAGAGACGATGGATCACCGGACGAATACAGAGCAGCAGACGAGGACTGCTTCTTGGTGAACACATGCACGCACGCACGCACGCACGCACGTGCTTCTAGCGAGTCACGTGATACTGGGAAATAGTTGGAGATGCGTGCAACTTTTGGCACTCGGCCCCGGGAATATCCGACTGAAGTGTCTAGCTGGGATGATTACCTTGACCAGTTGTGGGGAATAGTGGATGCTGGCTGCCATTTTGTCGGTTAGGCTCAACAAAAGTTCGATCTGTGCACGCTGATAAGTAGGATGCGGATTTTACACTATTGTGACAAACATGAATAAGTGCAATTTAAAGCAATTTAAAGGATCGAAGAATATCAATTAAATTCAATATAGCATGAAGAAAAATTCGATTTGGCCCCTGTTTCTCGCAATCGGTGTAAACCATTTTCATTTTGCATTAAGATTCACAGTCCGGAGATTAACGTTTGTTACGAACACATGTTCTCGTGGTATTTCAAAAATGTATATATTAAATGTGAATATTCAACTTATTCGCTAGAAAATTACTTGCAAATAGAGAAGAGGCGTTATTAACGTTTGTTACTATACACGTTTCCCTAGATTTCGAACATGTATAAACACTGTAATAAAGGTCCACAGTGTAATAATCACTCCAAGAGACCAAGTTCAGAATTGACCCACGCGAACATTAAGGTCCACAGGAACGGTGAAATTTGCGTCGCTTCAACGAATTCGATTTTACCCGATCACGCGAAATGAATCTCTGTCACGCTAATTACTAGTAATTATCGCGTGTAGAACATCGATCTCAGTGTAATTACGCGAAACAGGCCGGGGCTGTTATTCAATTTCAATTAATCGCTGGCCACGGAACCCGGAGATTAGCGTGGTCGCCGCGAATCCAATGGAATTAGCCTCTCTGTTGGGAAAAAAAAATTAGACTGAATTATCGCCGGGAAATCTGAATAGCAGTGGGTGTACCGATCGAATTTATCATGGTATGATGATAACGCGTTCCTGTGCGTTCGGCGTGGCCGTTTATTGTCGTGAGCTTCGACCGACATTAGCGATCGCGTGCTGCGATCCTATTTTTAAGTTAGATCAACAAAAGACGACCACGAGTCATTAAATAAAGCGATAGGGTACAAATTGACCGCAAATATCTACGTAAAGTGATTGGCTCTTCAGAAAATGCATTGGAATCTGTTGAAAATTATAAAATGAATTTGTGTCATTTAATTGATGTACACCTTGTAAACCATTGCTTCAGGATGGATGCTGTAAATATATGTTTGCGGTTTACGTTTACGCTAGTTAATTTCGCCCTTTTATTCATCACAGTTTTTGTGAGCTGTGTTGCACAAAGGTTACACAAACATTTAAATTTCTCGCAAAGTACCATTTACGTAAATTCATCAACGAACACCACAATTTATGAAAAATTCCAATTTGGGCACTGCTGGTTGTAACTGAAATATTAAAAGCAACGACGTTACGTAAATATTCCAATTTCTCGCTAAGTACCGTTCATGCAAATTCCTTAATGAACGCCACACTTTATGAACAATTCTAAATTGCTTAGGCAAGATGGAAATGAAAATATGAAAAGTAAGGATGTCAGGGATTTTTCCCCAAAAGGTGACCAAACTATGCCGAACTCATGCCATCAGGCTCTCTAATGGCGTCGGCCTGGGCCGCTCCAAAGTATACACACATACATCGTCCATATACGAATTAGGCCACAGCTGGATAAGGGCGATCTTTATGAACGGACTTTATGAGCAGACAGAGGTTCCTGTGTTGTTCCGGGCACCTGCCCGATCACTTCCACGCCGCATTTCTCGTTCACAGGGGCCATTTTTCTGGCGGTTAAACCACGCGTACGCCCGCACGCGGGACCATGCCGGTCGCGATGACGTAATTGCCGGGAACTCATTACTATTCTGGGCTTAATTAATTCCAATGTCGGTTTCGGGACCGTTGCGCAACACTCCGTTTTTCTCGTACGCCATCAAACTTAATCTTATCTGCACTAAGTCGTTAGCCAAAACGCGAAAATGCCACCTGTACTGATAATGTGCCATTCCCTAAACGGCGGGTACATTCATACTATTCTGCGATGAAGAATTTGCTTTATACAAGAATGAAGTTCATATCAAAAAAGAAAATTGGGAAGTAGGTTCTTCTTGATGTACAAAATTATATCATTTGCAATATGAATGAAAAAATTATATTTTGTAAATGAATATTCCTTGAATGACATTTTTAAAAATTCGAAGATCACATTACATTGTTTACGATTTTTAAAGTGCACAGGAAAAATCATATTTTATAGATGAATAGTCATTGGAGGACATTGTTTTAAATTGTGAGATTGCAATAATTCTCTTTCCTACATATTTTTTTTAAATTGCACATGAAAGATCAAATACTTATGGATCAATAGCTAGAGTGACGATTATTTAATTTTTATTACACTCACATTTTTGCTGTAAACAACGTGTAAGAATCGTGCAAAATAGTAAATATACTAGTTAAATTGGCAATAAATCGTGCACGCTTGAACATTGTGACATGAAATGGTCCCAGATATGTATCAGCCGGACATTGAATTAGAAATCGAGATAAATCCCGGAAAATCGGGACGTGTGCTTCTTGCCTATATTAGAAATGACGTTTCAGAGAGTAATAATTATTATTACAGAGACGCGATTAATTGTTTCCCATGCTTCACAGACGGACTTTATTCGTTTCGTGCAGAAATTTCTAAAGTCACAGCCATGGGTCACGTTCTACTCAGCCTTTCGCTCGCAGGAACTATGCTACTGGTATTAATGTATGCAAAAGCGGTGAGGGAACGTTATCTTGATACTCGGCTCGCGGCTGCTATTAATAATCGCCGTTTAGAAAAATTAGTCCGCGGGTCTTTACGCAAAATCAATTTTCGCTCGAGTTGAGTGGGAAGTCCCTTCCTGTTTCAGTAACCTAACCTGTTAACGTGGGATCAAAGGTGATTACGCGTTTAATTTCCTCGCGCCTTCTACATTCGTATTAAACGTAAACGAGTAAACGTTCACGATCAATGTTAAACAACAATGGGCAGTTCGTGTGTTAAGATTCGTATATTATATTATAACAAAAGTGCACGAGACTTTTCTATATATAAATATATGAAAGAACTGAAGCATCCGAAAAAATGTGAAACGAATGTTATCTAAGATATTAGCATACAAATTTTCGAAATTCTCTGTCGCACTAAGGTGTTGGATTTCAGGTCCCATTTTTTATACTTTTCTGCTCTAATAACCTAGCTAAAATATTGCTTTCGGGCAACTGATTCTTCGATCTTCAATTATGTCTTCGATCGTTGCTCGTGGGCCGCAAAACTGGATACAGGATTAAATCAAAACGTGTGCAGTTGCAACCATTTACGCAAAACACTATGCAGAACCGAGCTATCAATTCCAGCCGATAATAATCCATGGAAAAGCAGTCCTAATATCGGTTCTACAAGCGATGGGCACGGCAGGCAATAACAATTTGCGGGAAATTGTAACACGCTCTCTCTCTCTCTCTCTCTCTCTCTCTCTCTCTCTTCCTCTCCCTCTGTCTCTGTCTTGCTCTCCTGTTTGACTGTGAACATTGAAAGTCAGCCCGCAGGATTCGCCGATGATACGCAGAACTATTACACGTCTGACGAATTCCGGCATTGGCAAGGCAATCGTGGCCCCATTTGCATTATCGCCAGAGGTCTAAGTGCGCGCATAATTTACATCGAAGCGCGCGCGCGCGGCAATTCCTTTCGTTATATACGTAAAAGTTTTCCTTCTCTTCGAAACGGTCGTCGCGCGAGGGTCTCCCACAATTAACGAGATATCGTGGCCCCGGCGAGCTAATTAACGATCTCGCGCGGCTTGTCAATCTCGAATTCCGATCGGGCTCTCCGAGGGCAGCAAACGCGACAGAGGGCACCAGAAGAGATGTGTTAGAGAGAAAAAGGGAAAAGGGAGAGGCGAAAGAACTTTTCTTTCTCGACGGAGAATTTCGTTGGGAGCAAAATAACAGGGGGAGCGATGCTAATTAACGATCGGCCGCTGATCGATCGCCGTTCGCGAATAGATCTTCGAGGTTGATTGCAGGCGAATGGAATCTAATTTGGGACCATGGAAAAATCAGTTCTGGTTCCGAAAAGTGTTTTAGCAGCATGTATGTTAATATATTTACATATAAAGAACGGAGCTGACGAATTTGCGCTTGTCTAAAATTAGGCGTCTAATACAATATTATATCGTCGTTCCTTATTAAACTTTGCTGATATTTGTCGTTCCAAGAAAAGTATCCTTAAACTCGCAGGCTACTAATAATGAGTACGAATACATACCCGGTATGATGCATGGTGGTTCATCACCGTTTAAAATGGTTGAAACTAGGATGTTTCTTCCGAAATAATTTTCGGTGGAACGAAACGCGATTTTTGTCGATTGAACGGTCGTCTCGCGTCGATTTCGCATTGTCGCGTCGGTTCCGGGAGTAACTGTATGTACAAGCAACACGCTCGGTTGGAATTCAACGGAGCTGTCGCGAGAAATTTTTATCGTCTGTCCATTGTGTCGCGTGACTGAAGTCCACGACGGTTAAGTAATCTCTGGTGGTTGGTATTTATGCGATCGCTGCTTCCTCTTTCCTGTTGGCTCGATCGCTTCTTGAGAGTGGAACCCGCTATCTACGGAAAACAGTGCAAAATATCCTGTTTGCAATGAAATTTTTCGATCGTATTTGAGAGATGTAAGATAAACGTCCTCTTTTTATTAATGAGGTAACATTATCAGTACCACGGTTACAACAAATATTTGTCTTACTGTGGCTGTAATAATTACATGACTCACGCACGTAATCATTCACTTCGAAGCTTTTTGCTTCGTAAGCTTCGTGAAATAATTTTCTGTCTATCGTCCTGACGTATGCTTGGAATGCAACAGGGATACTAGGTCAGAGAGAATATACATATACTCTTCCTTTATGTTTTTCGGAAAGACAGGTTATTTTCTTTTCTATTGAAGCTATCTTTAGGTGTCCTCATTTCTAACGTAGCAAGGGGAATTTATCTGTCCAAGAGCAGACGTTCGGTTGAGTATTAGCTATTACAATATTCTCGACTCGTCAAAATTATTAACCCGTTGCACTCTGAGGCGCCACTAAACATTGTTATATTGAACGTATTTTTTGCATTGTTAAATTTGCAAATTACTGAACATTCAATTATCGCAAGAGCTAATTGGACCGGTCTCATACGCGCAAAATGAAAATGATCGGAAATATTTTGAAAATTGTTGAGTACAAAGGGTTAAAGGACAGAACACACTTCGCATTCAATTGTCCGCAGGAGAAAGCAACAATCGAACACCACGAGGCAAGTTCTCTCAGTTTTAAAAACCACAAAAGTAACAATACTCCCTACAAACCTGGAATCCGCAAATTCTGAAAGAAAAAAGCGACTCAAATCCCCCAGGTACCACGGATCCTCTTTCTGGCGCATACTTCAAAGACCGGTCCTCCTCCCCGGCGTCAGCATAATCCTCTCAAAGATCTATTTACGATCGCTTTCCCAGATCCCGGCAAATCGTCTCACGTTCATTTTTTCGATAGAAAATTTGTCCGGCATAGCATCTGTAGAAAAGGGTTCATCCGCTTCCTTTGTTGTTGAATTCGGTGGATTCTATTAATAGGGCGTATTTCCACGGGCTTACACGCGTGGCGGGTGTTAAAAATGCATCGGGGCCTGCACGATACACCGAAGAGCTTGGAAAGAGAGAAAATAAGCGAGAGAGAGAGAGAGAGAGAGAGAGAGAGAGAGAGAGAGAGAGAGAGAGAGAGAGAGAAGAGTGCGTGGGGCGTCACGCACCGCGGGCTTTTCGGCGCGCTCGCTCTCGTGGGTGGAACAGCCGCCACGTGAAAACAAGGAAATCGACGATGAAAGGCCCTCTTGTTCGAATCGTCCCATATCCGATTGTTCCGCCGAATCGTTTCGAATGCCCGTGTGCACGACCGTGTTCAAACCGTTTTTCCATTCCCCTTCGTTCCTCCCCCGCGCAGCGATCAATTAAGGCCAACGTGTTCCATTGTGCACCACCGTTCCTCGGTTTCGTGAAACTAATCAGCCCGATAGTACCCGACTTTCCGTTTCGGATAGCACAATGACTCATTAATTAGTAGATCGTTTCGCTCCTATTCCCCCGTTCACCGCTATCTCCTACAGCAATTGCCCCGATCATTTTCCTCGGTACCACCGACGTTCGCTTGTCTTCGCAAACTGAGCTTATTATATACAAAACAAGACTATTTTATATTACTTTATAAAAATTACAAGAATGAGTTTTCATTTATGCGTCTTTACAGTTTCAATAATCGTAAATTAAAAATATTACAGCACGTCATCGTGACGGATCCCGTAAATCGAGTGTGAAAGAATCGAAGAATCTTACCGTATTGTTTCTCAGTAAGATTATTGGGAAAAGAAATGTAGCTCCTCCTGTGTCTTACGATCAATGCGGGCTGTATTACTGAGGAGACAGCCAGAAAGAGATAAGCTGCAAAAACTAATAATACTGCAGAGAAGCGTTCCAGCGACGCAATACAATTTTTCGACGCAACGCTTCGAATGGCAAAACTACGCAGGGAATTTAATAACGCACAATCCTCCGTAACGTCGCGCAAGGTTTCGCGCGCTCGTCGCGTCGGTTTCTCGGTTTTCGCGGGTCATCGGCCCGCGGAACAACGAACCCCGCCATCGAAAATAACGTACAGCCCCCTTGTACGGTCCCAAATATAGCCTAGCGTTATTATGCGAGTCCTTTTTGTCCCGTAGAAACGATTCCCTCGCGCGCCAGTACCATTTGTCGCCGCGGAAGGACAAGCTAGGGCTAGAAAGTCGATTCGACACGCGAACGTGTGCTACCGTGATGTAGCATGGTTCGCTCTATTTGAAACACCGCGAGAACGCACGTGGTCGACAGTGAGCGGGACAGCATGAGGGGACTACGAAAATTGTCAGCAGCGAGACACTCGAACAGACTACCGAGAAACTACTCCGGAGCGTTGACAGGTTTAATTGGCGGCCAAGACTATTTTCTTAAGCACTTTTCTCGTAAATTCGTCGCACGCTCTTCGCGACGATTAACCCTTCCGAGGAAATGCTTTTCAGGATCCCTTGGAGGCGGTTTCACTCTAATCCTTCGGCTCTAATTTATGTTTTACTTATTTTTGTCGCTACTTCTTCGAATTCAGTGCTGATTTTCTTGTTGGACTTTATTTGAATGGCCAAACATTTTATCTACTGTATTTTTCACATCTCTTTAAAATCACAGTTGATTTTCTTGACGGATTCAATACCAAAGGCTAATGTCGCGAATCGGCTGCAATTTTCAATGTTAAACTTTTTGTTACATTTGATGTAGGAAGCGTATGATAATTAGACTGAGTAGGTGAAAAATGAGTAGGTGAGAAACGAGATAGTGAAAATAATTAAGTGTTTTTAAAAATACTACTACATTGTCTGTAATTTCTTAGAATTGTTAAGAGTAGAAACAAATATCTATGCAGTTCCTGCTTCTTGCAATCGATGCACCCGAATTCTTATTTTGCATAAAGATCCGCAGTCTAATGATTATACAATACACCATTCGATACAACGATACGAACAATAACGTGTCGTCACGTCTCCGAATGGAATGACGTAAATATACGTCGTTGAGGGAGCTCGTCGGACCATTGACAACGTCTAAACGGTCGTTTGTACCGGTCTTGTAAACTGTTGCTGGCGCGAATCGATAAGAGCAATCATCATGTCGTTCTTTATAAACAGGGCTTGACGTTATTGCTATAGCTCGCCCTTGAGCAGCCTGCGTAATAGGATAAGAGTAACCGACGCAAGACGGTCTTTATAAACGAGACCTGATGTTATTGTTATTAGCGCCGAGTAGTTTGCTAAGGTTGGTTTCAACTACCTTAGGATCTTGTTCTTGCTTCGTAGCAATGTTTATGGGTAAATAAGAAACGTTTGTTAAATATACTGCAATGAAACTGTTGGGATCATTCTGTTTGGAAATTCGTCTCGGTGGAAGAAAATTGCAACTTTATCGTCGAGAAATATAATTGAAAATGTTCATTCTATTGTGGGTGATATTAATCATGAAGGAAGTATGGTTCAAGAGGCTGTACACGTTGAGATGTTCAAACTTGCAACTTTATTTGGCAGTTTGTGAAAAAGAAAATGCAAAACTTCATTAATAGACAGCGGATTTTCATGTGAAGTAGAAATTGTCTATTTAACGTCAATAGACGCTTATTTCTAGTATTTTAAATTTTAAGCGACCACTCTAATTCTTGCACTTGTCGATCCATGTCACGTAAATCACATTTTTGATAGCAAAGGCAACATGTATCGGCGTTCTGGAACCACCGGAAGATTCAGCCTCGAAGATCGAGCCTCCGTTTGATAACCGATCATGATCAACGCGCAGTGTAACTACCTCGCCGATACCGACGGTTTTTACGGTCGATCTTAACTATGAGAGGCATCCTTTGATTATCGACTCGCGTTGGACCAATTAATCCGAGTCTGACTCGGCCTAACAGAGGCGCGAGCGGATGTCTTTTTTGCGGTATCGGATATCAGGATGACGCGACCCCCTATTCCGAGAGCGCATACATATCTCTTTCCCCTCTGTGGTTTATGGATACCGTAGCAACGCTTTCCAGCCGATACATGCATGGGACGCTGGAACACCGGGCATGGCGTCCACGATTCTCGCAGCTTCGCAAACCGTCGCGTCGTTCTACTCGCCTCTCGGATCGAAACAATTGCGTCATCGTTGCCAACCACCGAGACCGGCGAGATCTATACGCGAGATAGGAATGCAAAAACCCTTGGACGATTTCTGATCCGAACGAAACGTCCATCATCCTAATCGTCCATCATCATCCGATTTCTCCTCCACTGTCGTCCTAATTCGGTATTTTAATTCATCAAAGTCGAACTTGATTGAAGTCGACGGACATCGTTTCAATTTTTATATGGTTGTAGTTTCTAATTTGTAGTGTTGCAGGTATTGCACTTTTTCCAATATTTGTTTCGACGATTTTTTACTATCTTACAGAATTACGACCACGATCTGGGAAAATCGTGATTTTTGGAATTTCTCTGTAAGAATTAATGGACATTTTCATTAAAAAGATTTCGTTCTCATCACCAAAATAACATTTGTCCATGTAGATGTCACAATTAAAGTGTTTACATGTTACCATAAAATAATCCAAACAGATTCAACTTTGTTATTGTCATAAAAGAATCAGTCTCGTTCAAGGCTCGGTAGTTGCAGCGGTAATGCTAAACACGCATATACGCTTCTAGCAACACTCGCAAGAAATTTTTTTATCTAGCGACAACATTTGAGCAAGCATTTTTATTCACCACCGGCTCCAGTTCAGTCTCACTGACCGATAACAAGTCCATAGATCATCCCCTCTGGGAAGAAGTTTCAAGTCGAATGCCAGAAATCATGTCCGATCAGACATTTACAAACGACCCTTCCCCCTCTCCCCCCGGAACACGAAAATCGAATGACAACGGCGCGGCGGTGTGCTCGGGACATCGTGACTCCTGCGGCGACTATGGATCCCCTCGATCCCGATCTATGGGTCTCGCGTATCCCCATCGAACGATGAATAACAACGTGACACCGGGGACACCGGTTGTCGGGGAACTGTGTGTTTGACTTGGTGACTCGCTCGACGGAATTCTGAAATCATTTCTTATTTACCGTTCCTCTACCTGGAGCTCGGGACACGCTGCGAGATAGGATGATGAAGAGCAGCCAAAAGCGACTGGCAAATATTTGCCCGGTTTTAATGGCGGGGCTCGGGCCACCGCGCGCGGGAGTAGTTTCGAAAGGGTACACGTGGGAGGCGAATATTAACGTAGTTAAATTCAACGAGCGAAGGCGAGCCGGATGAAATCGTTTCCTGAAATGTCTCGAGACCTTCGAGACGTAATTTACTGGATGCTGGGGAGACCGGAACAGGACTAATAAAGGCGTCGCTGTACCAAATGAGGGAAACTCGTGAATCAAGCGTAATAGCTCTAACATCCTAGATCTGGTATCTTAATCCAGAAACCTCGAAGATTTGATTCGTTTTCACATCCAATTTTGGTACGCTGAACGCATTAGTATGATTTTGCATAAAAATTCGCACTCCAATCAGGAATTTACTGAATTTGTAATTTGTACGTCTGATAAGAAGGAAACTGGCTAATTGGCAATGTAAAATTTGAAAAATCTGGCAATTCTGACGTATGAAATTGTTTTGGAAATTCTTATGATTCGGTTCGAACGAGAGACGCAGACAGGACAATGGCAACAATTTAAGTTTCTCTGTCATCTCCTCTATACATAAACGAGCCAGTAAAAGTTCGTCGACGAATGCAGTGTAAATAGTAAGTTCCTCTCGAAGGAAGAAAGGAACAGCCATCTTGAATGCACGTGACTGTTCAGCGATTTCTCCGACAGGACAATAGTGACGATTCCATTTAAGCTTTTCGTTCTTCTCTTCGATAAATGGATAGGAATTCATCGAGCAACCCCGCATAAATATTTGATTCCTCGTAAGATCCTTAAGCTGTGGCAGAGAAAGACCCCACCATTTTGGATCTCGCGCGACTCCTCAGACAGAACAATGGTAACGATTCCATTTGTTTCCGTTCGATCGTCCCTTTTAATGTTCAACGAGTGGAGGGCAACTAAAAATCTGATGAACGACGGAAATCTTTGATTGATTTATAGAATCTTCCGACACGAAACGCGACGCCATATTGATTGCGTGAAAAGTGTCGCACGATCTCCCGAGCAGGATACTGGCAATAAATATTTTTTCGAATTTCAATCAGCACCGATAGCAACGTTCACTTGGAATTAATGGAAATTGATTTCGCATGATTTCCTTCGTCCTTGGCAAGTTAAAAATGCATTTCTTGAATTTCAATCTAACAACTTTTTACAGTAATACCGGCTTGACAACAAAGCTGATTCCGGCTTGTCGGTAGACCATTGAGTTTTATTGATAGCATTACGTTGGACTGCATTGGAATGTGAAAATAATATATCGTTGCGAACAGGTTGTTTTCCATCATAAAATGTTTTTGAGAAATGATTGTATCGGCGAGGAATCTTCTTAATTTAATAGGTGACCAGGCCCAGGAACGAACTACTGCTTTACATTAAATACTTTGCACGGCCAATGATTCAGAAATATGTATGTTTAATATTGTTAAATAAAACGTGCATGTTGCCGGACAATTTATTACCTCCTTTTACATAGGAGGTTTTCTTTGAAAACTAATTTTGAAAGTGCACGATGTACATTAACCGAAAACGAAATGAACTTGTAGGAGAACTTAGTGAAAATTGGCGATAATGGGTCAAATAATTTCCATTTTTCCTTACAATGCAGATTGGTTAACG
Organism: Halictus ligatus; assembly: GCA_028454255.1. Classification (NCBI taxonomy): domain Eukaryota; kingdom Metazoa; phylum Arthropoda; class Insecta; order Hymenoptera; family Halictidae; genus Halictus; species Halictus ligatus. Next base: position 13,920,902 of record CM052131.1, read on the forward strand.
AGTTAGCCAGTGGACGAGCAAAAATGACAGCGTTCTTTCTTGTTGGTGGCGGTTCGTGGGACGCTATTCATCCTCCCGAAGCGCAGAGAAGAGCGGGCCTCCTCTTCATGGTCTCCGCTTCTTGTTTAAATCTCAATCTCCGCGGGCTTGTTCAGTTTTTCGGTGCGCACCTTCGGCAAACGAAAAGGCTAGCCTGTCTCCCCTTTTGTTCCCGCTATAAATCACCCTCGGCCCGTACTCCGGTGCATATATTATGCGGCCGCAGCCGAATGCGCTTCCGCTTATGCAACCAGTTGCGCTTACGTTACGCGGCCCCAACGGAGAGAGATAGATCCATTGTGCCGTCGTTCTCGCATTTACATCTCGAGAATTCCGCGCCGCAGTTTCCAGGGCTCATTCACGGCGACATAAACGAACAGCGTTCACGGATTACGCGACTCCCTAATATGTCCAAGATTTACGCAACAGTGTCCTTGAATTATAGGGTAGTCGTGGTAGTCGTAGCAGACACCGGCATGGCGCCTGGCTTCTTTCTTTTCTGTCGAGGAAATCATTTTCCGAGAAATTAATACAGATATCCTTGCCCATCGAATAAACCGGTCCTTGATTTTTTTTGGTTTGATTGTTGTGTATCCTGATTGTAGAGCGGCTCTTACGGGAGACGAGCGAATTTTTTATTATTAATGAATTTCAATTTTACGTTGTATAACTGTGCAATGTACTAGACTTGTGGATTCATTATTACTGGGCTGGAAATCGAGCTGATGCATTTTAAAACAAAATACGGAAAATTTTATTATCTTCAATTTATTAAGATTATTGAATATTGAAAGTATTATGCTACTGTTCCTTGCAACTGACGCAGACAATTTTGGTTTTACATAATGATCCGCACTTTCTATTCTTCAGGACTCACCCCTGCTGATTACGTTGTGAAAATAAATGAATGGGATAATAATTGGGTTAATAATAATTTTTCATAATTGGTCGATGAGTCTTTCTGCAACATTGTCACAGTAATAAAAATATCGTTTTTTGAATCGCCCCGCTTTTACAACGAGATTACAATGTGAGCGAAACGGATATCTTATCGTACGCGCACTGCGCATCTTTATGCGTTTACAACATTTGCGAAGTTGTAAACCACTCGAGGGAGTGTGTATTAACAAATATTAATAGCGTCTTTATCTAATTTTTGCTGGGAGAAATTTAATTTATGCTAAAGCAGGAATTTGCATAGAAATCCACAGTCCATTTATCGTTACATTTTATGACTGCAATTAAATGTAGAAGAAGCAATTACAAAGAATTAGTGGAAATTTCTGTTTAAGTTTGAACAATTCAATCGCGTAAGTTTTACATTGGTCGAACCGTATTTTCTCTATGACAGTGTTTCAACGATCGGGTGAATTTTTGCTATTACATTTCGTCGAAAATAACGCATCTTTCCACTTTGGCTGCCTTCTTATGAATCCACGTTCCTTCTCTCAAGCATTATCATATTTCGCTCCGTTTTTTTCGTCTTTTTACCTTGAAAAGATACGCGACAGCGGTTTCGGAATAGTTAAGCACACCGTAACTATTTAAATTGGCGCGTTATCGCGAGCAGTGAAGACGACGGCGATGGTCGTATATTGTTTTTATCGCACGGAGAAGCGTTTTTGGTCGAATAATTTGTGAGAATTACGGGCATTTCTCCGTCTGACCTACATGTCGATGCGGTAAAGCGAACTGGAGCATCGAATTCATTACTTTGTTAATATCCTATCAGAGGGACGAACGGAACAGATGAGAAGTGCGCCTTAAATTATGGTCGACTTATCAATTAATCGAGCATGTACCCTGGATACTAAAGGGATAGCCTCAAGCATTCCATAAAAATTGGTCTCAAAAACCGGGCAAGTCCATCTTCTAGTGTTTCCAAAATTCTAGTATATATTTTTATATATTCCTGATTGTACTCGCTGTAGAATTCCACTTATAAAAGTTTCACAGATTCTTAGATATTTCCTTATGTGCATTGTATATATATTTTTTCATCAAACGTATATCCCCTCATAATTTGGCGCAATCGTCTATTTACAGTTGCAATTTCATTGCAAGAATTACACAATTTTTCAAAGCTGGACTTACACGGTGTTCGCGCCAGGGGCTCCAAACATTAATACTGTAATAAAAAATCGAACTCTTTGGCAGCTGGACAGATTGGTGTGTCAGGATATCGATAACGATTTTACACGTTATCATACTGATACGATACGTACAATCTTCACTCGGTTTTTTTACCATGTCTATAGCCGCACGATGCTAATATTGAGAGATTACTGTAGCGCGTTTATTAAAGCGCCGAAGGATCCTTTTTCTACTGTTGTAAACAGAATGTGTGTTCACCTTAAATTACGGACTTACGCTGTAAGTCTCACAGCATCAATTTCAATTATTCCACGGGCTCCATTAACGCTCAATAAAACCCAGCGAGATTCCCTGAAGCTCGCACTTCAGCCATCAGGTTTACCGGATTTGTCTTCATTCTACGATCCTAAACTCGCTCAAGTGTGTCCGCGAATGACCTGGCAGACTGTATAGAATCGTAGATACACGTCGACAGGCTGAACGTTCGCAACGTTACGATAGGTCGTTAACGAAACCATTTAGAGCCGCGGGCTGTTATGCGCCGAGACAGATCGATGAAACGGTCTTGATTCGACGAGCAGACTGCAGAAGGAATTCGCAAAGGTCAATGCTAGCGGTCTGATCGTAAATCGAGAGAACCGGAGGGACAGAAAGGAAAAGAGAGAGATAGAGAGATAGGGAAACGTTGCTGCTGTTTCTTTGCCCTCTCCTCGCGGATTGCACTCGCAGTTCATGCTCTCAATCAACGCCTGGTCCATATCGGTAGGAGAACAGCCGCAACAGAACAATAAGAACCAAGCGTTATCCTTCGGCTCGATAATAGGAACCCTCGCAGGATCGAGCCGTGCTATCCACTTCGCGGGAGATAACGCGAACTCTCTTCGCTATCCAATCCTATCTTTGTCCTCGCGGAAAGTCGAAAGCGGAACCGATTCAGGAAATATCGAAACGGTTCTTTATATCATTAAATCCCGATCTTCAACCATTCGTACGTACATGGAGCACATACTAGCCGTGCTCGAAATATTACCGAACATAAACGTGCGATTAGAGCTGAAAGTCCGAATGTATCCTCAGTTTCTGCATTACAACTGGACAACGAATTTTATGCCTTCATGGCAACAATGAGCGGGTGTAATTCAAAACAGTAAAAACATTCGAAGAATCTTGGAATACTTCTATATTATGTTCAACCTATTGAACTTATTAAGAAAGGAAATAATTTTACGTTTCGCAGCAATTTGTTGTGATTCAAGTAGAAAATCGCTGCCTGATTATAACCAAACAAGTTATGCCATTATAATATTTCTTTAACCTTGGCGAGGCGGATGTTTTTGGAGATTTTCTGTGTCTGTCAAATTCTTGTGCACCAATTTTGTTTTGCATAGTTTTCAATTTATTTTTTCGGGTTGGTCTTCATATTGGACGCGATACATAAACAACGATTTAAACTAGTTAGTAGAAAATTAGAATTTACACGGAACATTTGTAACCATGGCCAGTATCAAAACAAACGCGATCAATCATCATACAATTGAATAATTTCTACAACAGAAAAGAGCCTCGTTTTAACACTAAACCTACCGACATTTCATGTATACCTAACCCTGCCATGAGCGGTCAAATGACCGCTTCAAAAAAAAATATATGTATCTTAATATACAAAGACGTGCTATGAAATTTTTTCGGAAAATAAACAATAAAGAAAGTTGTGAATATTGAAAAATGGATTGTATGCATATTATTGGAAAAGCCAATAAGTTACATGGCGATACAGTAACGTTGCATACAAGAAATTCTAAACGAAATTTCAAAAACGGTCATTTGACCGCGCGTGGTAGGTTTAGTGTTAACCCGGCTTTCCACTCGGCGCTGTTCTAATTCTGAAACCAAATTTTTTTCCGTCTTAGAATATTTTCATTTTATTCATACGAAACTGATCCGATTTCCACATATAATATTTGAATGTGTAGTAGTCTATTGAATACGAATTTTGTAATGTGATAAATACTTTGTAATATTTTTTGTAATTTCTTTGAAACAATGCCACAACAATTTATAGTGGTGCTTCAGAGTCACCACTCGAGAGCAAAGGGTTAATCCAAATTCAGTCGTCGCTCGATTCAAAAGCGGTAGGACGACAAATATTTGCCGTAGCGTCGATCGCTCGCTGTTGACAAATCAGAAATTAATTCGTCCGTCGCAAGATAGGGATCGATCGGCCGGGCCAATAACAATAATCTGTGTCCGATAAGCGTAAACACCATAGGAAAACGAATCTCGCGAAGTAAATAAACAAGTCCATCGTCGCGGAGAGGCAGGCCCCTGAATCGAGCGTATGTGTACACCGGGCTTCAGCTGTTCCCATAAATCTCGATTCGGATTCTTATCGAGAGCCGCGGCGGCGTGACAGATTTTTTTTCCTTAATTCAGGTAGCCAGGGCCGAACTGTTACACGAACACTTCCACAAAGACTCAATCGACCAGTTTGTCGAGTTTCGTATATGGCGAGGCAAGCCTTATTGGAAAGTCCCGGGCAGCCTGCTCCCGGCAGTGGAAAGGATAAAGAGATGTCCCGATACCGATCGTGGCCTGGGATCGTAAAGAGTTCCATTGACCTTAGCGTGCAGAACGCTACGTACGAGAGAGAGTCCGCCGTGCCGTTCGAAACGACTATAATTCATGTTCGCGTATAACAACGCCCGAAACCATTCCGATCGGGACGACGATCGATCGACGCTCCCTCGTTCGACGAAACGCGATGCTAATGGCTGCTCGCTGTGTTTTGCTTCTTTTCTTTTTTGTTTACCGACGAACTTGATGCTTTCCGAAGAATTTAACCCCTGGCCTTCCCACGGTGTCAATTCTGCACGGTTCTCATTGATTCCAAGTGAATGATACCCACTTGGAAAATCGATCCGTTGTCTAGATTGTGAAGAGGCGTGCGAATTTTGTGTGCGTTTCTTTTTTTTTTTTTGAAGCTCTTTAGACCCTTAAATGGGCCCATTTCGCTTTACACTGTGGTCTTACATTTTATCAGGTTAGTATTACAAAATTACAAGATGAAATTATTACTTAAATAGATAATTTACAATCTTTAAAATACAAGCGAATATACCTGCACGCCTTAATATTAGGTTCCGCTATGAACATGTCAATGTTTAGGGGTAGCCCATTTTACCTAAAGATTCCAAGAGTTTGAGTTTTGTTTTATTTATTTTATTTGCGGAATCGGTTAACGTTGTTGTACGTAGGCTGTTCCAAAAAGTATTGCAATTCCTCGAGAGGGGTGATTCCTGAGACCCTTTCTAACCCTTTGCACTTGGCGCTATTTTCATTCTAAAACTAAATTTTTCTTCCGTCTTAGAACATTTTCATTTTATTCATACGAAACCGATCCGATTTCCACATATAATATTTAAATGTTTAGTGGTCTATCAAATACAAATTTTGCAATGGAACGAATATTTTGTAATATCTTTTGTAATTTCTTTGAAATAATGCCACAACAAATGCCAGTGGTGCTTCAGAGTCACCACTCGAGTGCTAAGGGTTAAGTAATTTTTTCCTTTACGAAAATGTTCTACGCGGCTTTGTTAAGGTGTTATTAGTGAAAAATAGGGACCAATCAGAGCGTGGATACAGTGGACGGATTCCGACCCGGAAACCGTCTTCTGTAGCTGCTCTCTGACTGGCCCGTGCTTTGCGTTAATAGCTCCATAATAAAACCGCGGAGAACATTTTTGTAATGGAAAAAGTTACTTTAAATGCCCCCCTTACTTTAAGTGCACCCCTTTCAAAGAAGTACAACATTTTTGGAACAACCTGTAGATTTCATGACAATTATTCTTGCAGACCTGTGCCAAGAACATTGAAGAAGAGATTAACATAATAGACCTTGAAATCTTGGTTTTAATCTTTCAATCATTATATTCTTATGCCCTTATGAAAGAGCCCTTATGAAAGAATCAGTGAAATTCGTTTTTGGAACCTCTTAACGAAGTCAGCGAATCTTTATGCATTTACAGTATTTGCATATTTTTAAAATACAAGAAAACATGTGTAACAACAAACATTAATGACATCTCTATTCTATGGTTTCCGCAAGAAATTTCCCAGTTAATAAATTCAACTTGTTCCTCGTTCTGATTTTTATACAATAATCCATAAAAATTGGAATTCGCATAAAGATCCACACTGATTAAATCCAGTTGCACTACTGATTACACGCTTTATTTCAAACAACGTAGCACGCGTTAGAAAAAAAACTTGATCTTCATCCAAACCGTCACTCTTGCAACCAGTTAATCTTGCTAAATTTATTGTTGGGGAGAATTTCAGCTTGAAAAGACGATCTATAAAGGGAACATATTGGCTCGAATTAGATATGAACGACTGGTTGCCAACATCTTCACTGCACTAATAGCGTAATCTCCTTTTAGATCGACTAATTTCGATCGTTTCCAGTTCGCTGTTCTCAGGAAAGTTTCACTCGAACGGATCTTTACCCGAAGTGACCAATTTATTTTCGCACCAGAGGAGCTCCCCCTGGTTGCACAACGTCGCGAGCCAGTCTGCATATAAATTACGATTTCCGGTTGAAAGTCGTTGGCTTCGCAGAAAACGCTGTAACGTAGTAAAAGAGTAAAAACAAAACAAAACAAAACCGGAGGGGGCGAAAAAATCGAATGGCTTCGACACGATTAATACGATGTTCCGCTTGTCGAAGCGCGGAGAGCTCGTTTTGTTTTCCAGAAAAACAGGAAACGCTCTTTGACCCCAAACTCCGAGCGATTTTCTATGAAGGTGACTGATGCTGTCATCGATTACCCATACATTGTGCAATCAGTCACGACAGTCTACGTAAATCTACCGTATGTTTTGTTGGAAAAAACGTTTTAAATCCTCGCACGTTCTTCGAAGTAAACATTCATTCGTCTTCTGGTTCTGGATACTGTAAAATGCTTGACATATTTTTATGTTTTAAAATGTGTCTTCTTTAAAATATGATTAGAGGGAGGATTTCATGCATTTATGGCAGAAATGTGTCGATCAAATGCAAGTGGAAGTATTTAGAAAATTTAACGAAAGACTATTCTAATATTTGGAACTCCTTAACAGAATTAAAAGAGGAAATACATAAATGTGCATGCAGTTGGATATACATTTAGCAGCCTATTATCGAAGACAACATTATTCACCACAATATGATGAACACACAAATATTTTTCGTACTGTGACTCTCTGATAATCTGATCACCAGACTGCGAAACTTTATGCAAAATAAAAATTGTTTACATTAATCGCAAGGCGTAGAAATTAAGTAGAAATGCATTTATCTAAAGCCCAATTAAATCGATAACATACATTTTGGGTAATCGTATGAACGTAACACGATTTAAATCGGATTTAGCGATACTTCGGCAACGTTGTCGGTGCTTATCGACCCCGGGTATCGATCGGAACGTCTCCAAACTGGTTCGCCGACGACATTGACGAGATGTAAATTGTGAGAGTAAAGAGCGGTGGTGTAGATAAAGGGGAAAAAAAAGAGAACCGGCCGTGGCGACTCGATAAGCCCACGATTTAGTCACGGTTGACCCACTTGCGAGTGTCTTCGGTAAATCATGAGCAGCCGCCGCGCCGCCGCGGTGGATTTCCGTGAATCCTCAATGAAGCCGACGAGCCGTGACTCGTTTAGATAAGCAGTCGGTCCCTTGACACTGGCGAATCGGTCGACTCCATTCTTGCTGAACCGCTCGTGCGCCCGTGGTGGAACCGTATTAATTGACCAGTCCCGATTACCAGTTTCTGAACAAGGAGCTCTTGACCAGCAGCTCGCGAAACTCGTTCGTTTCGCATTGTGTCTGCACGGCAACGCCGAGCTTCGCGGCCTTATAAATCATTGACCTTCGGAATCGCGTTAGGCGGATCCGTTTTGACCAATGTTTCATTCGGATTACGATTTCTTAGCTGGCAGTGTCAATTGTAAGTCATTAGTTTTATGATTTCTCTCGTAATGTCACTAAACTTTGTTACATTATCTACCCATTTTCGTCGCAAATCCATAAAATCCGCAGTCTAATAATTAAACAACGATTTTTACGCCTCGGGTTTAACCAGACCCGGTCACCGCCAGCAACGTCCGCACATCCGCGCTATCTCCTGCCACGAGCCGACAGCACAAACTTAGAATTTCTTTCTTCCGATTCATTTATAAACCCGTTCCGCAATTAGCAACGCCGATACGCATTGTTATGTCTGGTAGTCATCGTTTCTCCCGCTCGTCCGTTGACGCCTGTGTTTATCGGGGTGATTAATCGCCGCTTTCAGCAAAATTTGCCACGATTAACTCGACGAACACGAATTGTGAATGAAAAATGGGTTGTCAGATGGAAAGAGAAACAGGGCGAGTGTACGCCTCTCGGAGAGACACGACCACGAAGAGCGTAGACTGCTGTGCGCCTGTTGCTTTAATTGCGACGGTAATTACGAGTTCGTTGTAATCGAGGATGATGAAGGAGGAGGAGGAGGAGGAGGAGGAGACATGATTTCACGAGATGACATCATCGTGCGGCACCAGCGGCACGTGGTCGAGATTCAGCGAGCCGAAGCTGAAGTATCGGCTTGTCAATATTGTGCGGCGAGAAAACACGACGTGCCGCGCCGCCGCTATTAACGGCTGCTATGGGGTCTAATGGATAGAGCAAAGAAGCCTGTTAACTCACGATTGCGGACCCCGAGCGACAGCTATTCGGTGTTCTCTGAATGAAATGGAGAGTGGCGAGGTGATAAGCCACGAACAGAGTGGAATTTACTGTTGTATTGGCAATGACCAATTTATTAGCCTTTGAATACGCCTCAAATTGAAAGTTCAAAAACAAGTTGATCGTGCTCTCCGAGACTTACAGTGGACGAACGTATCGAAATGAAAGGACGGTAGCGAAGCTAAATGCCCTTCACATGCTAGGAGTAGTGTGGTAATTATTACTACCGGTGTCTTGGGCTCGAGGTCTAATTGGTTTGAAGCCTCTAGCGAGTCAACCAATGAGGATAGAAGAATGTTCATACCACAGGATTGATCTAGTCTATTTAGCTCAGGTGTGTGACTACGAAATCTATCATATTGTCGAACGTACACTCGCCACGGAGACAATTCAACGCACACAAATCGTCCAGCAATAAGGTAACAGGTTCTCCCAGCGCTGGTGTCGTAGGGGTAAGGCCTCCCGAATCAAAACCCTCTAGCCACTGAACCAATGACGCCAGATGATTACTGACAGCACAAAATTCATCTACTCTATCGATTCCACGTTTCCGATAACAAAAATGAATTAAATCCTCGAGTATGTGTCCACCAACCCAGTTTCAAGAGGTCAACGCAAAATTCGCTGTTTTACATAACGAAAATTCCATGAACAACGAATAGTTCGCAGAAGCATTGTCTAGAAATTTCCTAGTATGTAACTGTCCCAGCTTGCCTGGCACATCGCAGGGGCCATAAGTGAAATGTCCGCGTATTCTGCGACGCGGTCGAATCGGGATTTGCTGAGGCTGCCTGCAAAGCGGCGTATCGAATTTCGTTCGGTGTAATGCAACGCCGTGGGTGGAAGGGAGCGAGAGATACGATTCGTAATGCCCCGTGGGCCCTGGTCATTCCTCGCTGGCCTTTTGTACCGATGGTAATGAAGAAGATAATGCCATTACACGGGGCGTCGGACGTGTCAGCGGACGCGCTCCTTTGCGGCGCGGTAGCTATACAAAAATGTCTAAGGGACACACGTATACCTTGCGGTCGATCAATCGCATTCATGGCTACGCCCTGGTCAGTCGACCGACCGTGTGGATACCATCCGCTGTATAGCCGGCTCGTTTTGTATTCTTCCCGCGACACGATCGCCTCGAGCTCTCTGACTCACCGTTTAACGACTGTTTAATCGCCACCATGAAGATCTGCCGGCCTGTGCTCACGCTCCGTTGCTCCTTGATCAATGGCGAGGATTGGAAAGTGACACCCCGGAGGGCTGCGAGCGGGCCCTGCCTTGAAGATCAGCTCTCTAAATCGTTGATATCTCGGTTTTATAGGACACCCATAGGGCTTTCAGGTCCGTGCTCAAGGGACAATCGAAGCGCGTGGGCGGATTACGCTTGGAAACGAATTTTATGGTCCCGGAGTTAACACTCGCTTGATTGGAAGTTGGAAATTCGTGCAGAACATGATTAAAGCATTAGTTTAACGGCTGCGAGAAGGGAGTCCACTCACGAGTGAGTGAAATACTAAATAAAGAAATTACAAGATGGACATCGCTTCACAGCACGTCTTGCGAGATCATTTGGTGGGACCTTCAGTCCGGGACCTCGAATGCCTTTGTGCATTCTTAAGCTTCTATAGAGCAAGCATAAGGCCCTTAGTTTCCCTTGGAGAGGCCCCTCGAGATCCTTTATACCCCTGGATCTCCCTACAAGACCTTTGACTGCCTCTCACACCGCTTGGCGACACTTTGGATCATCATTCAATGACACTTAGCCGGTGCTTCAAGTGTCTTCGACTTTTTTGAACATCGCTGGACAGCCGTTTACCTTCCGATCCTTCTTACTGCGCCGTAACAATTATGACAGTGTCTGTTTCATTCAGAAATTCTGTAAACCCTTCGAGAAATGAACCCTTTGCACTTTAAATTCGTTTGTATTCTACAAATTGCTAAAAATTCTAGTTTCCTTTGAGAAAACAGGTCCAATTTCGCACCCATAAATTAAAAAAGATTGCATGGAACGAAAATGTTCTAGGTCGAATGAAATGTTTTGATTCTGGAATTACTTTAAAAATTGGAATTCATTTTAAAGTTGCTTCGGGTGCAAAGGGTTGAAGACGTCGCACAAGTGTTCTCGTTCGATCCAGTGGTGTAGATCAATTTTCAGGCTGGGGACACGCGGCAGCAATCTATCCGCGCGTGCCACGTGTAGGCGTTATAAATCTCGGAGCGGGACCACCGGTAAAATTTCCGTATAATTCGTAGATATAGAAAGTTTTATGGGTTCAGAGAGGCGCATATGATCAGGCCGACGCGACGGTTACGAGAGATTGAGATACGTGCGTGGGTTTGGTTTGTACGGGACAGGATTCCCAGAAACGTCGTTTCCAAACAAGGGAAAGTATTAGATGCGGGGGGACGTGCGTAGGGTTAAATGTCCACGTGACCGGATTACACGATCGATTCCCCATGGGTCAAGTTCGTTGTTCACCGCGAGGGCGAGGATCTACACGCTGTAGAAACCCTTGATTGGTTTCCCTCTCGTGTTTGTCGGTGTCGTATTATCAAATCTCGTTGTACATCTCTCTGAATGGCGCTCGGAAGGGTGAACTATGCCCTGAACTATAAGGGCGTACTCTCGTGTCGCGTTGTTCTCTCTTCATCCACGGTGGAAGGCTACCTACGCGGATCTGTAGCCCGTAAAATATTCGAATATTTCTTTCTCTGTCTTCAACGTTTTCGGTGAACTTTGGTGAACCATGCGTAATTGACCGAAAATGGTAAACTTGAAAAAAAAATGCTACCACAGCAGTACCATTTACTCTTCCGTTTCTTCTTAAATTGAGATTATCGAGAGACACCATATAATACAGCTGAGCAAAAATGGTAAACTCGATCATTTTAAAATGCTACAACTGCAGTGCCATTTATTCTTCCGCATCTTCTTAGATTGAAATTGTCGAGAGATGACGATATAGAATACAGCTGAGCAAAAATGGTAAATGGTAAATTTATTCTTCGTCTCACATTGAAATCGTCAACAAAGGGTCTAAGATATATGAGAGATGTTTAAAATTGAACAACGATGTTCGAGGAAGAAGGAACGGCACTTGACCCGGTAAACGTTCGTTAGATAAATCGTCGCCGGCCGTGAATTCTTGATAGACCGAGTCATCTGTTCCCATATTCGTCTCGTGCACGGTCACGGTAGTCACCGTTTACACAAAGAGTGATAAACTGTTGACATTCGCCTACTAGCGCAAGATGAGTACGCGGCCAGCAAATAATTACCACATCCTGCTCGCCGACATATACCGAGAGCCTTGAGAACCCGCGGTCGTTTCAACCTATTAAGAAAGTTTTTACGCAGAGCGGTCTTCTCCGCGCGCGAAACTGTCCCTTTTTCCTACTCACCATAACTCCCTTTTGCTCTTAGTACTCCGCTTTACTCGCGGCTCTATTCCTTACTGCGCAAAAAAAGAGAATCATGCGCGTCTGGAACAGATTTGAATAAAAATTTCTCGATCCTTGACAAGGAAACAGCATAGACAATGGTCGCTTTTACTGTAACCATACCTCCCTGTTATAATTATTTCATAATTAATTCGGAGCTTTATAACGATAGCTAAGAGGATCTATTAACTTATGAAGATCCATTAATGTTTTTATACCTAAAAATGTTGGAAATATCTTCTCGAGGAAGCTGAAAAAGAAATAAAAATATATAAATACATGGTTCCATCGTATTCAAATGGTTAAATATCGCACCGCGGAACCCATTAGTTCAGTAAATGTTCAGAAAGAAGTTGAATATGCTTCTGCTGTCTGTAACTCATGCAACACATTGTTATTTTGCCCAAAGATCTATTAACTATGAGGGTCTGTTAACAAATCTCTGCTTCCGCGTAAGGAAGTAATCTGACTCTTTGCTAAGTAGGTGTGGTACGCACCGTATCAAAAGCCTGCGTTGTAATCAAAACACATTCTAATCTCGAACCGTCCCCCGTTTAGCTTAAAAAGAAAACGATCCGTTCCGATTACCATTATTCCCAGAATCTCATACAAGGTAGGGTGCAAATGTACACACATATACACACAGAGTTTCGCTGTTCGTCAAAACCGACAGCGTCGTGCAACCCTCGTGGCATGGTTTCATTATGCTCCGACCGCGTGTGATCAATTCTAGAGAAAAGTACCGGGGTGGCTGTTTGTTAACATTCCACGCGGAATTTATCTTTGGACGGTGAATTATTTCCCGGGCCTATGCAACCGGGCTAGCGTACACAGTGTAGATGCTGTGAAATCGGAGCTGGGTAGTGATGGGACCGAGCAGATCGCGAACATAATTCATCGAAACAGATAAAAAGAATGTCGTCATCACTAGCAATAGCGATTTCTACAATTAATTTTGAACTAGCTCAATGCTTCTCAAAGATTGTATTGCAAGTTTCTTCACTGCCATTTTGTTCACTCTTTGAATGTACCTATAGTGTACTGTGATGGCGTTTAAATAATAGAATTAATCTGAAGAGTTGATTAAACACGAAATGTTAGAATAGAGCACAACATAAAATTGTCTTTATATTTTTCCATCATTTTCAACTGTCATTCTAGATTAAAATGGCGTTTCGACATAAATAATTTATGTGCCACAGATGATCATTCATGAATTTTTCATAATTCGTGGTATAGTACACAACTATTTTAACCAGCGGTTGTAGAGTATAATCATTTTGCAGTGTATATTAATGCGACTATTTGAAGATTTAGGTAATTTAGTAAATTTTATTGTACACAACTACTGTCATTAATGCGTAAAATGGGTGGGCGAAATTTCAAACAGTAGAAAGATTGAAAGAATTTAAGAATATTGTTACAACTGAACAAGACTACTAAAGAGCGAAATACATTTCTATTTCTATCATCTTGTAATTATTGCAACAAAGTTTTATTGTGCATAAAGATTCAATCCATTACACACTACACAAAATATCCTTATTTCTATGCTACGAACAATTTTGTCTGGTCAAGTGTATGCAATCTTCTTTATTGACCCAGTGTCCGAAGAGTCCCGGTTTGCATACACTAGTCGAGATAGAGGACGCTCACGTCTATCGCAACACAACAACAAATCAAAGGCACGTTCCCACGCCGCACACCAACAAAGCGTCTCCCCACCGTTCACGAATCCTTCCGATCCAGCAAGGTTTCGCACACACCTCGATACGTATCCAAGTCCTTGAAAGGGTCACGGTCCGCCGCGGTTTACACAGATCTCGAGAGTCGCATTCAACTAATCTGAAGTTCAACGAACGATAGGGTACATATTGAACTTGATCCCATCGCTAGAGCAAACGGCATCAAGCTGTTCCTGGAGTCGGAACGAAAGCGGAATAGAAACGGAAGAAGGAAGACACCGAAAGAGAAAGAGAAAGAGAGAAACGAACGGAGGTTGCAGCCGCCACGAGCTGCGTCTAAATCAGGCCGCTTTGGACTTCATAAAAATCCTGGCCAGCAAGGCGAGGCTGCTCCGTGGTTCCCTTCAGCCTCGTCTTCAGCTTCAGCATCGAGACCATCTGCGATCCCACGTTATCTTCCCGTTTGGCACGCTGCCAATGGCCTAACCCCGTCCCTTTCGCTATTTCGTTCTATGTATCCTTTGCAGTTGGTTATTTTCACGGTATAGTTCTCGCACCGTGCAGCCCGCGATTATTTCGATTCGTTCGCATTGTTGCGCAATGCAAACGATTTTTACACTTTCCGCGTCCTCGGGAGTACACGTCGGAGTCTCCCCATTCGATTTCGGCCACGGAAAAACACTGACGCAATTCATTAGCTCCGGGGAAAAAGGGAAAGACTCGTCTACGCTCGAGGAACGTGTCGCAACGATTGAAATACGACGCCGTGAGAACTGGACCATCAGTCATCGAGACGAAGCCCTTCGGCTTAGGCGTTGTGTCGTTAAGACGAATTATATTAATTGTCCGACTAGCTCTGCTTTCGTTTCGAAGCTGAGTTTGCGCGATTGCGCGTGGTGTCTAGTGCGAGGAAATGACTCAACGTGCTGGAAAAATGCAGCACAAATGCACAGCGTTGGGAATGTTCCTTTCTTTTGGTTATAATTTTAGCGAGTCTTTCTTCATAAATTGCAACGGACAAGAGCCACGTGCGATTCTCTTTGCAATAATTAGACCGCGGATGCGAAATAAAATGTTTTTGCATCATAATTGCAAGATAGAAGAACCGTATAGGAGTTCGTTTCTTTCATTTGTAGTTTTACTAATAAGTTGTAAGTAGACTACGGAACTTTATGCAAAATAAAATTTTTCTACATCAGTTGCAAGAGACAGGAGCAAAATAGAAATTCATTTCTTCTCGTAATTTATCTTAAAAAATTGGAAATAATTTATGGATGTTCTTAAATTCATTTAATCTTTTTACTCGTTCAAATGGCACACACTCAATTATTATTTTATGCATAAATGCACAAATCCGCAGTCTAGTTATAAACAATACGTTGACACTCCCAGATTCTTTTAATTTTTGCATCGGTTCAAATAACACCATAACACCCAACCATTTTTGTCACAAATGCATAACATTCGTAGTAATAATTTCAGAGAGTTTACCTATTCATTTTTATCATAAGAAGTGATGAGCGTTCACCGGTTCAGTAACGAACAAAAATAGTAAAGAAACATGATACAATGTACCTGTAAATTAATTTCTAAGAGCAATTCGTTTATGCCTGAAGCTTTGACTACTCTTCGATCATTTCCAAACGATTTGCATCGAACGATGCGTCCCAGGTAAAGAGAGATTATATCGAGTGACAAGAAATTCCTCGCTGACTCGAGCCTAGGAGCAACTCGCTAAACAAGCGAAAAGTGTGTCAGCAGCTGTGTCGGAGAATCCTCGCGGATATTTTCGAATTCGGGGGACAGAGCGGGAATAAAGCGGAGATCACAGAATGGGACACTCTATTCGAACACCGAACATATTTAATACACATTTGTGACTTCGGAGAACAGGATTACAGTCAGTTATAAGTAACGACTAGGGAAAATTCCTTGGTCGAAAGTAAATACGCGAGAATAGAACCTGGGCGAATTCTAATGGTCGCCATAAAGTTTTTAGAGCGAGCTATAAAGCGTCTTCGTGGCACATGAAAAACGACCGTGGCCACAACCTATTTTCTTCAAGAATTGGCACGATTGGTATGATTATGCAATTCGAATGTTCGTCGGTGACGATCAATTTGTTAGGTTCGACGTGAATCGTCGAAAGCCGCGTGAAATGAGCGATTCTTGCCCTATAATATCGAGTCAGAAGTATGGTGTAGAATCGTCCAAACATATATTCATTTCTGCTGAACTGAAATAAAATTCTGTTTCTCTGTTATCGATAGGTAACCATCGGAGAATATATACGATATAAATTTTCGGTTTCTTCTAAAAAAATTACAAATGACTTGGCAGACAGCTGGAGAGATCGAAAGTTTCAAAAGCGCGCGAGCCATATATGGCGACGAGAGCCGCAGAAAATTTCGCGATCGTGACGAAACAACGTTTAAAAAACCATTGTCCCCGATATTTAGCATTTGGTGAAACCGTGTCGGACGTGCTGTACCGGTGACCTCACGATTCCTCGGAGAGCAGACACCGGTTACGTTTTAAGTTTTAGGGGGTCGTGGTGTGTTGCCAGTGTTGCATCGCCGGGGGTCATTTCGGCCAATGGCACTCCCCGTTTTATTATCCCTGTAGGAACACGCGTGCATACATGCATAAAACCGCTCACGGAACAGTGCACGCCGTGTTGCACATTCCACGGGCCACGATCGGACCCGGCTCCCACCTCTTTTCGTGGTATTTTACAAGCGGGCACCGACCAAGAGATGTTTACCGACGCGCACGAACATCAATGCAAAACCCGACCCGCACATAAGCGACGCGGAACGTGTACGTGAAAACGAGAGGGCCTGCCTCTCGGAATAAGAGTGCGTGCCCCTTAGCAATAATAACCATTAAGGCGTGAGGGAATGCGAGGGCTGACGTCACCCATTCAACATTCGTGATCCATCGAACGCGCTATCAACCTCAGCCTTCGAAGGATAAATTCTGAATGTTAATATCCGAGGGGACTTTCCGACTCACTTGGTTACTTTCCTCGAGAACACGCCCTATTTCTGAAAAATGACGATTAACGCGCTTGTTGGCGATAAGATAGTCCATCGACACTATCGAGCCTTAAATGAGACCGACGTGTGTCCCTTTATAATAATAACAGGATGTAATTTATTCAGATTTCATAGGATTTTTGCGATAACGTGTACTTGAACCAACGAGTACACTAAAAAATTGCCCAAGACAATATTTCTATAACTTCACGAATTGTAAAAGAGAACATCTGAAATCCGCCATTTTGTCGGACTCGGTAGTTCTGGTGTTAGCAGCGCGCTATGGCGATTCTTCTCGGAAACTGTAAGACTCAATGACAAAAATGTTGTTGTGTTTGAAAAGGCACGTTTTAGAGAGTACCTTGTAATTTTTTTGTTGGAAAACGTTTGTCGGACGCAAAGTTGTGGACGATCTTCCGGAGGATGGTTGCTCGGTTACTCGAAATGGTGCTTGTGCTCGATTTTTGCTTGTTCAGTTTCGTCGAGCTGGATTTATTAACATTTTCGTCAGCATTTTCTGACCTGCGGTTCACCTGCGAGCTCCTTCTCGTGTCCTTGTTTTACGTAGAAAGCGTAGCTTTTACCGTTCCACCATATACGGTTTCGATTGACGTTTGATAACTAAAGTGTAGGATGCAGCATGTCAGTCTCTCTACTCGTAGATGACAAGAGATACAGTCACTTGACTGCGGATTTTATGCATTTGTTACAACAACGCGTGAGCGGAATCTGAAGCCGTGGATTAAAAGAATTTAAAAATATCAATGTACTCATTCCGTTAAGGAATATCATTAAAAAAAGAATGACGTTTCCATTTGGCTCCTGTGCTGTACAATTTATGCAGACAATTTCTGTTTTGCATAAAGATCGACAGCCCATTATAATCATCGATGAAGAACAACGATCGGTTTCTGTTAATGCGCCTAATGCATCAATAACACGTCGACTTTCTCCCACAGTGCAACGACATCCTCGTGGAGGGGAATGTTTGTCAGGGCAAACAAACTTCGTCCATGGGGGAGGAAGACACGATCGATAGTTTGAGATCGTTAAGCTGCCTCTTCCTACTCGTTTCCGTGGACATTTTCTGTCTTCCGGACTAAAGTGATTCGATGTCTGCGAGCCTCACGGAGAAATACTCCGGGAATCAGATCAACAAATCTTCTTTCGCTTAAGAAGCTAAACGACGCTTCGATAATTCGATCGTTTCACAGTTCCAACGCATATTTTTATTCCCAACGGGTAAGTCAATTGAAAATTATCCAAGAAAGTACATATAGCAATTTTACTGTCGACGAGAAGGACCATTCGAATAATTTCTGAAAACAAATAGAGAAAAGGCGCCAGGGTACTTCGATATTAACGGTAGTCACGTGACTTGTGCAGAGTCAGCAGGTCGGTGAATCAAGACAAAATATAGCTCAATTTTTAGCTGGAGATATTTTCTAGCGCGCGCTACTCTCAATTTCATCCAGAAAACTCACCCAGTGGCATAAAAATGCTTGGATGCCACGGCATGCACATCGTTAATTTTTTACCTACTTCTAACAGCTTATATTACCAAATATTTGCATGATCTCGTCCGCTCATGACCAGCGCGCGCTAGATTGAACCTTCCTCTTTCTAATGAGCCCTTTCCCAGCGAAAAATATTCTCATATAAGGACGAAAATTCGAGGCACGTGAAACCATTTTTCGCTTATTTTTGTCGGTAACGTGGTTACTCTACCTTATCGCGAATCTACGGAGTCTTGATTTGAATAGACCACTCCGTACATTTTGCACGCTAAGCAGTATAATAAACGCTTCACGTGTATTGCAGTTGTATTTTTGTAGTGCATAGGAATTTTCGAATTTGCGCAGAAAAATTTGATTGGTACGTCGCTGGGAGACATTTCGGAAAAGAAATCCTTTGTGAAGTTAACTCGAACCTAACCGTTTACTGAAGGAACCACGGAAGAAACACGGTCCACGTTCCTCGACTGTTGAACCTCGCGGATGCGACAATAGCGGAACAACGAATGACAGTGGGAATAATTCCGCGACACATCCATCAGATCTCAAGTGCTGTGAAGCACATGTCCCCGGCTAACGAGTGAGTCTTCCCGGCGCATTTTACGAGACGGTCGTCCCGTAAGGGTCTCGGAGGGTTAATTGAATCATGCATGGCGTCGAACGATCCGCGGCCGTAAATCCTGGCACATTCGAATACTACGAATCGAAATTTACATTTAAATAAGATCTCCGTGTTATTGACGAAAGCTACGATGACAGAGCTTCTTCAACGTCCGCGCTTCGGTTTCCTCGCGACACGTTCATCGCCGTTTTAATTTACAAAGGGATCGTTCGGACGATTTCGTGGAAACTGTTCGCAAAATGGAGGCGGAGCTCGCCGTTAAACGCGTTGCTTCTGACGAAGAGGAATTTACGCGCGATGAAAACATTTTTGTGACTAGATCGTTGATCTTTTGGTGGAATTGAGATACAGCAATGGGACTCAAATTGAAGCTGAGATGATGTGGAATAAGAGAGAATTAGGGAGAAAGATTGACGAGTCGGTATGGATCTTGAACATATTTATTGAAGTTGACCTGTTCTTAATGTTTCATTTTGTTCGTTGTTCTGTGTGGTTGAACTTGTTTTGGTAACATATGTACAAATCTGGTCACAGAATTCATCTAATTTATAAAAAGAACATGCAACATTTTTAGAGACGTTTTAGTTTGCAACATTTATTAGTAGAAACGTCTCTTCAGTTTTCCACCTGTTGTATCATGTGAACATATCTTAGGAGAAAATGAACAACGCGTTGCGAAAGTAGATGCTTCAAGCTGTAAAATGAGTCCAGGTTCATTTTTGTGCGACTCTTTTTTATGAAGTTATAACAGCTCAAACATTGCCAAACCTCATCAAATCGAGATAAATCGTCTTCCCCTCGCTTTTCCTTCGTCAAATAAATATTGATAGGTACAAATATAAATGATTACATTTACGCCATGAAGTCGTCAGAAAGCTCCATGTTCAGGTGTACCTGGCATTTTTTTCCGTCAATGATTCACACCACTGTGGGTTACCAATGAAAATTCTTAGAACCCGAGCAGTAACTATACTTACCAAGTCCCCGAGAGAAATCGCAACGGCTATACCATTGGTTCTCTCTTGTAACTCAACACTTTATAAAACGACGGGAATGTTGGTTGCGTCGATAAATCTTAATTGCTTGTTCCTCATCGATATGCGGTATCGATTGCGATCTTGGAATGAAAGGTTACATTGCACTATGAGTTCCAACGATATCTTGTTAGATCGTGTCGATCATCTTGCGTTTGCTGCAGCGTTCAATCATTTTGTTCCACTACATTAATTATGCGCGAATTGCGAACAAGAGACAAATTTACTCTAATCTCGAGTTATCTTCCGATCGATGCGTAACTGGATGAAGCATGTATCTTCTATTGTTAGCCTTTTATCTCTGTACCTCGTGTTCCTCGTTCATAATGCTTAATCTTTGCGTGTTTAACAATCTTGGAGGATGAAGTGTGCTTTGACTGAGATTTGAATGAAATCACCATCTTTTTCTTACCACGTTTTTATTAGCTTGTTTTCTTGTCTGTCTGTTTGTCAGTTCGGAACAAAGTAAATAATAATTCCCCTCTGAGGTCACATTGTAATAGGCAGGTAAGACGCCGAAAGTCTATAAACGCTAGATACAAAAACAGGGTAAACAAATTCTGTCGACAGACTGTTCTTTAAAATTTTTTAAATTATTAAAAATCTCTTTTTATTTAAATAATCTTTTGGTTTATTTCATTCGTAAACATGATAGGTACAAGAACAAATATCAACATCGAAATTTTTACGTTCTATTAAACCTTTGTTGTTCCTGATTAGTGTAAATTCATAAACATAATCTTCAGAATAATATCTCATGACTGGACCAAAGATACCTACATAAAATAAAATACTTCTTGCCCGAATTAAATCTAAAACGAAACAAATAATTGATGCCTGCCGACACAGAGGCGAAGACGACATTGAATCAAACAGCGCTTCAGATTCTATTGAGCCGTTCCCGTCCGTAATTAATGTAAATTCATGAACATCCGCAGTTCGCTTGTAAAGGACGCATAAATTGCTCCTTGAAGCTGATGACGGGAGAATAAAATCGTATTTGCCCGCAGTATAAATCGCTCCGCTGTCTGCATCCCCAAGGTAATTACACCCTTTAGAGGCACCCTGACATTTCACATAGCCGCATACACATAGATCGCCACCACCTGATCTCCCGGCTAATTTACAATCTCTCTGTTTGATGTATAGGGGTTGCGCAGTATAACCGGCCGCGAAACCGTACTCCCGGGTAAATACGCGTCTTCATCATAACCATGGCCGGTCACGTAAGGATACAGTGCCGGGATGTCGTGATCCCTTTATACCGTTGCGTGCTAAGTCCTGCTGGCTGACCCACTGACTCCGATACCCTCCTAAATTTTTACAAATTAACCCTCACTATGCTCAGAAATTTTTATTACTCCAATTTTATGAACTGATCCACTGACTCCCATACACCTCCAAATTTTTACAAGTTAACCCTTCCTGAGCTTAGGAAATTTGTATAACCCCAATTTTAGGAACTGATCCAGTGACTCTGATATACCCCCAAATTTTTACAAATTTAACTTCGCTCAGCTTAGAAAATTCGTATGACCCCAATTTTATTGCGCAAAGAAATAATGAACCACAAAGAAGTTGTATAGAAAAAAGAATGGTTACATTTCTGGGTAGCGTCGCTGTGATCTGAATATTGTTGAGGCATTCAAGAGGAGCGAAAGTATTTTAGCTCGAAAGCGCATTCAGTAGCGTGTCGAACTAGGAGGTACGATTAAACCGAGAATGACCTATGAATCTGGGTTAATGGCTGGCCACCACGTGTCGGTAGTTCTGTTTCTACTTAGCTTGCAACCCCTGTCAAAAGATGTCGGCGGTGGACTCCCCTGGCGACGACCTAGAAAAGACGCCACGATGTCCCATTGTTCAATTTACTCTCACCCCATGGACACGCTCGGCGTCCTTCTTCTGCCGCGGGCTCGCGTGTCCAATTGAAATTAAGTTTCCCTGGGACGCCGGTTTCCCGACGTTCACCGCGGAAATTGAACGTAATGCCTCCCGGGATTACCGCCGTTATCGCCGCGGCTTTAAATTGATTTCGAATATCGATTTTAATTAGGCGAATCGACGGCGATGCGAGCCACACCTTCGCCTACGAGGTCTCTAATGTCTCCATAATTGTGTTTCAGTTTGATAGATTCACTAATACACTTTGGAAATATAATTTTTTCTAGAAAAAATCGAAGGTCATGTTCACTTTTCTGGAACGATAATTCATAACATTTTCAACGTAGTTTTGTATGTGACATTGACACGAACTCAAATATGTTCAATATCTCGGTGCAATCGTTCCAAAACTTGTCGAGGAAAACATTTTTAACGAGTTCTTATGAACGCGTGATGAATGTAATGAGTTATTAAAAATGAATAGAATTTTATTATTTTTTAATAGTTTTCGGAATTTCATTGATTGCAAATTTTTCGTAGAGGTTGATAAGAAAGACGCGTGATCTCCCAAAAGTATTCACAATTACAGTAACAATTGAATGACCTGCTTCCAAGTGAAATTAACACATTCGGTACCAGCTGATCTGGTTGGGTGAACGTCTGGTGCCAAGACCTCTTTAATTGGAATTCTTAAAAACGCATAGGAAAAGTATCAAATCCTAACGCATATAAATTCCGCTTGACGGTATTGACAATCCCGATGATGGGCCACAATGGCACCAACATTATTAGAGCGATAGGGTGAAGGAAACGTCCGCAAAAATACATCAAAGAAATTTTAAATCGTATTACCTGGCAGTGCCATTTGTATAACGAGCAAAGACTCAAATTCGTGAAATCTCTGCGTAAAATGGATTACCATCTACCCCTAAATGTTGATATGTTTATAGTGGAGCCTAACATTAATACCTATGCTTATATCTATTCTTTTTTTCAAACTTAATTTCTGAAAAGTCTCAGACTTTTCCTCATTGCAGCATTGTAACTCCAAAATTGTAAAGCGTAATGACCTCGTTTAATCCCTTCCCGTACTTCAACGAGTCTGACCCGTGATGAAGATTTCGGCCCAAACGTAAACATCGCGAGTCAGAGTTCCGGAATGATTTGCAAATGACACTATGTCATAGGTATTTATTCATTCTGGTCCCCTACCGTTTGAGCCCGGATTTCGTCGAGCTAAATGGCACGGGAAGGGTTAAAGAGCTTAAAAAAAAAAACGAATCACCTAGTCAGCGAAGTATTCGCGGCTCTGACTGAGTTTTCCAAGTGACCTCCGCTTCCGAGAAGAGGGCTTCTGAAGTTACGAGCGCATTAAATCCGCGGATTTTTCGCGGGGCCGCAGTCCCATTTCGCCGGACAAAAGGTGGGACGTCTGAAAGCCGCGTACATCCGATCTATACATCCTCGGCACAGGCGTCCAAGGTGAATGGGAAGCCGCTCGGCAATGCGCGATGCATCATAAACCAGGTATCCGAGTAAATGCAATAAAGGTACGACGCAAGAACTGGCCGCAGCTTCATCAGGGAGGTCTTGCGAAATGGGAGGAGGAAGGAAAAGAGAAAAGAGAGGATCCGTCCGTCCTTTACGAGCGGAGAAGGCTAGGCCACCATTGCATTGGGATTCAGCCGGTGCCGCTAGCCTACACACGAAAGAATAACGGACGTGCCTGAAAAACCGCAAAACCGTTTTGCATTAGGCACACGCGCGTTACCGACGGTGATGTCATTTCGCTGACTCCCCGGCATCGCCAAAAAAAGGACCCGATTCACACTCGCGATTCTGTCACGAATGGTACACGTCATACCTACCACGTTATCCTTACGTGACTCTGCCATAATCGCGGATGTAGTGCGCTTCATAAACGGAGGGACCGAAATTCGTCGAAGACCCTCGTCCGAGGGCCGGACGAAGCGAAAGTTCATCCCCCTCTTTCGATATCCGATGACCCTACGTCTTCTCGCACGTGTGAAAACGATTTGGACAAAATTTAGCCACGCGCGGACCCACGAAAACAGGAAACAAACTTCAATTTTACCTCAATTCAATATTCATCATTTCAAAAAGCTAAAAATATAATTGCATCGCTGCTTCGAAGTCCATTGTACACCTCCAAAAAAAAAAAAAAATGCTCCTACCTATTTTCCCCATAAAATTCGCAATCTATTAGCGATTACTCGCTAATTCTCGATACTCCTGCCTCTTCTCGGATTGGATTCTCTATAGGACATTTGAACCCCGTGAACGACCGCGTATCTCTTCGTCGGCGAGCACCATCGGCTGGAATTCCTTCCTTCTAAATCCACAATTTACTAGCAACGACGACGACGACGACGACGGGATAGAAACGGGGGAGGGGCCATTAGACGGCCGGAATTAGATTTCTAGTGCACGGCATGCGCTTAATTTCAGGGCAGCACAGCAACGTACGCAAGCACATCGTTTTCTAATAATACCGCCATAGCCGCGTTTCCAACAATGCTTTTCCAACGTGCGTTCGAGCCTGTCCGGTGCTAGAAGGTGTACCGTTCGCCGAACAATGAACACGACGCGGGGTGGGGTAACGAAACGGTAGAACGAACGAAATAAGAGGTCCACACCCTCGGCTGCGTGTCTACACCCAGTTTACCCCATTTTCAGGCACGTCGACCTCTCTCTGTCTCTCTCTCACGCACACACACGCTCTCTCATGTGTCCAGCGGCTTCTCGTTCGTTCGATTTTAACCAGAAACCGCGCCCTTATTAGCGAAAAATATGGATCAGGCAAACCACTTGTCATCGGCCGGGCCCCGGACAACCTCTCTTATTCCCGACTTTTCTGACTTCGTTATGGACGCCCTCGCCGGCTAAAAGCACGCGATCTGACCCACATCGAGCCTGCCAGTAGAAGAACGGCTCCTCGCACACCTTCCGGAGCATGCGAATTTTTATGCGGTACTTCTGAAACGGTTGGTTGCTAAATCTTAGTATTTTCCGCGGAACAGGTTCGACGCTTCTCGAATTTCTACAAAACCAACGAACAGACTGTGACTGCAACGGCAAATAAATATTTGTACTTGGCTTAGAATGTTTCGATTGGTAGACATGGAACCACTGAAATATAATCAAAGCTGTGAATAGCTGAGAATATTTTCGCAAAGGAAAATATTTACTTAATATGACCTCAGGAGTCACTCCTTTCAAGGAAGTAAAATACTTTTGGGACACTCTGTGTATGTTATACATCTCTTTTTTAATATTCATTATGCTATCAGAATAAGTATAATTAATATAAGCACAGTAATTGGTTACCCCACAGTAATTGGATCCCTCACCCTGTAGTTGTTTTTGTTTCTATTATGAAAGTGCGACGGAACGCATATTTATCAGAGTGAATTCAGTAGATTATGCCATTTCGAATGAACGTCTATTCAACGCGAATTACCATTGATAACATTTAATGCTCACTTTATTGTGTTCCTTTCACGGTTATACATGATATTAGTCTATAACGGACGAAAAAATTACACTTGATTTTTTGCAGTGTAGGCGTTTACCTGGCATCCTATGAAAAAAATTGTAAAGAGATATTAAAATGTCTACAATTGGTATGAATACAATTACTGCAATGCGACGATGTCCCCGATTCAATACCGAAAGGATTTTCAGATTCAAAATGGTCTTTTGACAAGGTCCCGGCGAATTTGAAGGCGGACTAAATTACTCCTTGCTTTGAGCCACTCCACGACCCCACAATCCTTTGTCTCAGGTCGATAACGTTTGCCGAGCGATGAGATTACATTCTGGATTGAACGTCGAATGATGCTCGGAGATACCGGCTGGTTGCCAACCGGGCGAGGTTAGTTTAAGTATATTGTTAATTGAGTTTGGAGTAATTTAGTCGGAGTAAACAGGCAATTTGCGTTTACATTGTTCTAGGGGAACATTAATATATTCACAGCAGACGAAGATGACGTGTAAAATGGTGGAAGGCTGCTTCAAAAAATGTTTACTGCGAAGTTCCACATAGCGAAGTATTGTAAAATAAAAAAAAATATAGTAAAGCTTTAGCAGTTCGTATGTAAACGTTTGCTATATTTTAATGCATTAGGCTTAGATGAAAAGACTCGATACAATGGGCACCATATAATGAGGTTTAATCAATTCTAGATTTTTCAATTTTTTTTTTAAATTTTCTTATGTACAATAATTTTAACAAATAGTTCACATTTATCTCGTCTCTCGATTTCGCATGGATAATTTCAATATTACTGGTTACATATAATAACGAAATTTTGTTGGGTCTGCAATTAATATACGCCCAACATTTGATACACGATGATGCGAATTTATTCTCTATTCCCCTAACAGTCGCAGCAGCAGAGATGCAACTGATAATATTCGAGCGATGCAATCAATATTCCCAGTACATTGCAAACCGAATTTAATTATAAAAACGTCAATATTAATTACAATCGTATACATTAGAAATCATCAAACGATCTAACTATAAATATTACTTATTCTCACGAGATCGGGAAGCATTCTGATATCCTTGAGCAACAGCATTCATACTTGACGAAGATATAGCGTTTTATAATTAGAGTTCTCAAGTGCGACGAAAAATAGTTACCCAGCATTCGCCCGTTACCCAATACTTTTTTTATCTAGATACCGCAACAATGGTCACTCCGTCGCTATTAAAAGCTATTTAAAGAACAATAATCTCAACTTGTATCTCAGTTGTTACATAAAGGACACTTGCGTTACTCTGAGTAACGGAAGTAGCAAAACCGTTCCCCTGTTAATACTGTGCCAGACTGTAACCAATCAAAATGATTAAATTGTACAGATTACAATTCTTGAAATTGCTCAGATCTTTCTGTGGGAATTAATTAAATAAATCTTTTGATTCAAACACGCATTGCAATGCTAACCTTCAAACAACTTTGACCCCTTGTCCTATAACAACGAGTGAGACTCATGGTAAGAAATTACGTCCAAAAAGAATAAGCTTGAGCAGGACCCGTGGTACCTCCTTCGAAACAAACGTAAACAACACGGGTCACGCTCGTGGCTCGCAGTGACACCGACCTTCTTGTTTATTTCGACCATTTTCAAGTGAACTGCGACATTGTGACGGTCACAAACAATATTATCTCCGCCAAATTTTATTCCCACTCGGGGTCACCGTCGAAACCAGTCAATCGGCAAACATCCTCGACGGTCGGCCAATCAGGACTCGAGTATCGGTGAGACTTCCACTAGCGCAAGCAAAAGATTGCAGTTTCATTAATTTTGTTATTTTTTTTTTTTCTATAAAACCTTTAACACCGTATTACACCAAATTACACCAAACACGATATAGTTACGATCATAATTACTTGTGTAACAAGCGATTAAATTTTCGAGCGTGAAAGCACCCGTTCGGCACACTACAAAGAATGTAACACCTCTACTAGAACTGTCGCGATGACACGACAATTATTACAGAGACAGTGCCGTGTCTGTGACGGTGGCAGCGAACTTGTCGAGTGAGTTAAGTCTAGTCATTTTTCTGAAGCAACGCTAATCACTCTTAACCCCTTCCCGTGCCATTTAGTTCGACGAAATCCGGGCCCAAACGGTAGGGGTCAATGCGCGGTAAACAGACCAGAGTGATGCTCGAAAATCATTGCAATACTAGCCGAAATGTAAATACCCGTGATGCAGTCCTTTGTACATCATTCCACGACTCTGACTCGTGATGTTTACATTTGGCAGATTTTCACTCCACGAGTCGTACTCGAGATGTTTACGTTTGTGCCGAAATCTTCATCACGAGTCAGAGTCGTTGAAGTAGAAGGGAAGGGATTAATGGTAAAGGGCATAGTAAGAAGATCGACTTCGATGCTGCGCGTGGTACAAAGAGGGAGAACAGAAGCTTGGTACCCGGAACGGTGGACTGTAAGCGGGTTAGAAGAGTGAGAAAACGAGGCTGAGAACGCGCGATTAATCGAATTTCCTTTGAAATTCTTCGAGCGTCCCGGTGTCCTATGCAAATAAGTCGAGAGTCACGGTTCTGCAACCAGGGTCCGTGAATTCGCAGAGTTTCGCTGAAAGTGAACGTTACAACGGTGTAATGGAATGTCTATGTGTGTCTATGTTTTCTTTGCGAGAATGGTCGCTAATTAAACCCGACTGTTCTTTTGTTCCAGCTCTGTGCAAACCGGCGAAGAGCGCCGAGGGCGAGGACTATCCCGATGACGATCCACCATCCGAATACGATGATACCGTTGACGACAACGACGATCCTGGAACCAGCGAGGAACCGCCTCAAATCGTCTCCACAGCTCAGGTGATACACGCGACCAATGGGAGCACGATTTGGCTGCCTTGTATCGTCAAAAACACAGGTGAGTCATACCGCTGACAATTCGACTGACTCACATCTTCTCCGGCACCGTATCTTGCAATTTCCTGCGCGAAACTGCACCTCTGCATTCGTACCTTCACGGTGTTATTTGTTTATTTCTTATTATTACTTTTTTTAATTTTTATTTTACATTCTTTTTCACTTTACCTACCGGAAGTCGTTCGATGGCTATGCTACTGTGTCTGTATCTGTCGTTATTTCACGTTGAAGATTCTTGTAACCATTTTCATTTTCTACGTAAATATTTAAAGTAATTTCTCCTGACAAGAAGGATGATGAGTCTCCGAGTACAATTGCCGGCCTATTAGAGACATTTTTGGGGCCCATCATTGTACAAAGTCGGGGACAGGCTGGCAGCATTTTAAACGTGGGAACGAACGCAATTTTTGTAGAAAACGTGGCAGTAACGTGGAAACGAAACGACGAGAACCTGTACTACGACTCGACGCCGATGACAAACGACAGCACGAGAATTGTTCGGCTGCCGAACAACACGCTGGTGATCCACAACGTTACGATGAACGACGCGTCCGATGATTACGAGTGCAGTATTCTCCAAGAACCGCCTATCACCATCAAGCACAGGGTTGTGGTTGACAACAACAAGGTCCAAGTCTACCCTGCGAAGACTGTTCGCGCGAACGCCGGCGAGACCATCACCCTTGGCTGCGAAACTTCTATACAACCTTCTCCTGAAATCAAATGGTACCACAAGGTAAGAGTAATTTCCCTCCAGTTACGATACTCCTCTATTGTTGCAAAAGTTGCTTTTAGAATTCGACAAGGAAAATGATTCAACTTCAACGAACCAGCCAAGCATTAGAAGGATTAAGGACGAATTAATGATATTCTAGACTGCGGATTTTATGTCAAACATTCCCAGATTAGATACGAAACTGTAAAAACACTTGAAGAATCTACAAATCTTACCGGAATACTTCCATGCTCTTTTAAATTATTGACAAAAGAATTAAATCTGTATGAAGGTTCTGTGTCTTGCGTTTAATGCAGACTAGTCGTTACTAAGTTACTGAACTTTGGATTTTATGCATTTAGAAGATCCAGAAAACAGGAAAGATGTTCGACGAATATTTCAATACTCTTACATTACTTTCGACCTACAAGTCCTATTAAGTCCGTTGCAACTGAGGTTGAACATTGTTCATTCGCATAAAGATCCGTGGTCTAGTCATTGTAGAGGTAGATTGAGATACATTTTGCCTACGAAAATCCTGAAAATGGTAATTGAATTTACTGGCCCGTTACAGTCGATTAGGATCCACAACGATGGTTACCCCAGCAACCAACTGACCCTGAGGAACATTAGCAAGCATAGCAGCGGCGTCTATCATTGTTTGGCAGAGGACGGCTCTATGCACCCGCCAGTGGGACTGATCACGGTCATCGTGAATTGTAAGCATACCGAAAAGCTTGCTCCAGAATTGCGGTCGTCGACCGTCCCTATATTTAAACCGTACCACAAACGGCGCGGAATCGAACCTGATGGCTGATATTTGTTTTCGTAGACGCTCCTGAAATAGAGGCGAAAAAGGAGACGGTGCACACTGGACTCGAGGCCGAGTCAGAACTAACGTGTGTGATCCACGCGCATCCGGCGCCCAGGGTGCATTGGTACAAGGATCAGAAGGAGGTCCGACCGCAAGCTGGGAAGATCGAGATGAAGACGGAGAAGAATCATCATATTTTGAAAATCCTGCACACTGAACGGGAGGACCTTGGGAAATATACGTGTGTCGCGGTGAATGAACTTGGAAAAGCCGAGAAGATCTTTGTCCTTACCGGTAAGTATCTTTTAGCTAACGGATATCTATTGTGTATGTCTTATAATGAGACCGCAAACCCTTGTCGTCACGGATTAAATTAAGATTTTGCAGTAGACACTCAATAGTTTTCGAGATTTTTGTAATTAAAGTTTCGATGTGACTGTGAAAATGCCAATTTAGTTCACAACATTACCAAGGTGTGGTGTAGCGGTAACGAGCTGAACTTCGACTTCCTCCGTTGGTAACACATATATTTTTTTTAAATATTTTACACGTAAAAATGTATTTTGGATGCTAAATAACAATTTGTCATACACTTCTAAATTTAGAATAGGATACAAAATTGTAGTTATTTGCTGGAAAAAAAGGAAACGTAATCGCAAGCAGAGAAGACGCTATAAAATTACAATCCCTAATACGCTTTCACCTATGTGCACCAATTTTTAAACCTACGCTAGGATATGCATGGTTCGCTGCAGGATTATCTACGGAACGAGAAGTTTTCGAACATGTAAACCAACTTTGCTTTACAACAGAAATACGAGAAAGTAATATGTTAATGCAATGAAAGCGCATTGATTCAATGTGCAAAATGTTTTCGTACATTATGTTTTCCATGCTTTCACGATAGGTACCATTGTTGCACATAACAAAAATTGTAAGTATTGTATTTGATTTGTATATTTATTCTGTGTAACGTAGATTTTTTATATCATACTTCCTTTGCTTTCAGGTACGATTGATATTATACAAACTCCAGGAAGCGAGATGGAAAGCTGCATCAACGGTTTTGATTACTATTTATTGATTTTTGTATATTGTTTTAATATTATTTTTTATATTTTCTTTTTTCTTGTTATTTAGAATTTATAATTGTCTGTTATGTATATAGTGATAGATAGTAGTAGTAGTTCTTCTGTAAAATAATGAGTGTTACTTTCAATTAGTCCTTTAGTCAATAAAAATATATTATTTAATATGTATTTAGCATCCAAAATGCATTTTTACGCGTGAAGTATTAAAACAAAGAAACAAAGTTACCAACGAAGGGATTCGAATCTGGGCCTGGGCGTACAAAGCTCAGCTCGCTGCCGCTACGCCACACCGCTGCTTGGTAACTTTGTGAACTAAATTGGTATTTTTACGGTCATGTTGAAACTTTAATTACCAATATCTCGAAAACTATTGAGTGTCTGCCTCTATAACCGGGTATTTCCGTAACCAGGAGAAGTAACTCTAGAACTCTGCAAAATCTCAACTAAATCTGTGACGAGAAGGATTTACGGTCTCCTTGTTAGTATTTCTGAGGATGTCTAGTAGGGATTCTCGTGGTGGGAAAGTGTGGCCTAACTTAAACTAGCACACAAGTGTGGACCAGGATCCATTGGATTCAGTAAAAAGTTGAATGTTCGTATTTGTGTCGATTGTACATTATTAATCTTGGATAACTGGCGGATCTTTATGAATAGTAAAAGCTGTCTGCATCATTTGTAAGAAGCGGGAGCCAAATAAAATTGTCGTTCTTGCTTTGGTCATTTTAACAAGCTAAAACTAACACATCGACATTCTTACATTCTTTCAATTCCTTCACCTTTTTAAATTTCGTCTGCTCAGTCTTATTGTAAATGCACAAAATCCGCAATCATTCGAAACTTGGTCCAGTGTTGTAAATTAAATTGAATCCAAACACTGAAGGAAGATGTACAAGATGAGTGTCCTGTCTCTACCACCTTGAGTTCCTAGTCAATTGTTTGTTACACGGAAAAATGTGTCCAAACAGAAATTGCATTGCGTCCGAAACTAGTTCTTTTGAACTAGTTTTTCTTCTGTTAATAATCTTCCTCAACTTGAGACTGTTGCTCTTCAGGTGCTCCATCACAAGCATCGATATTTCGCACTGAGGTGACCAGGACTGACAGAGGTTTGATCTTAAAATGGAAGGTGCAGAGCTACTCGCCCATCACCGAATATAAGGTAAACAAAGAGGTTCTTATTCTGCAAAGTCAGATATCAAAATACGTTTTATCGTGAAATAGAGTTTCTAAGGAAATCAATTATTTTTTGGTGGTAACGAACGTCGAATTTTGTTTGCAGTTGGAGTACCGTCGCAAAGGGACTCACGAATGGATCGTTGTGAAACCGACGGTGACGAACGGCCAAGGCACACAGTTCACAGTCGAACACGAGATCGAAGGACTTGAGCCGGAATCGTACGAAGCGATTCTCGTAGCTAGAAATGAGTTCGGATGGTCTCAACCCTCGAAGCCGTACACGTTTACGGGAGGTAAAGCTAAAAGATACATCCTCGATAGTTCGTGTACCATTTAGTATACCGTTATCTTTTTATAGAACGAAAAAATATAGATAAGCGTACATCTAGATAGAGAAGATCTTGTCATATTAACAGTTTATCTTTCGGGAACCCATTAATAGGATTTTCAATAATCGTGTTCTACTAAAAGGGAGCTTAAAAATGATCTCTTATACAGGATGTTCGACTACAGGTGGGAGAAACTTTAAGGGGTGGTTCTCCATGAGAATATAAGACGAAAATGAAGTAAAAAAATTGTGATTTCGGCTTCATTTTTTAGTTACCAACAATTAAAAATCCGCCTAAAATGTGGCAACCCGGCCAACAGAGGTGTGTGTTGCGTACGTTATAGAGGCGCGCAACAGTCACGTATCAGTGACTGATATTCTGTGTTCCGCGCAAGAAGTCACATGGCAAGAATTCGACGTAAACCGTCCGATTCGCACGCATTTTCGGTTTTAGCCGAATTATTGGCTAAAGTGTGTGTCAAAACTTAACCACTGGTTGCGATCGAGAACCTCGATAAGATACGCGACTGGCGCGCGCCTTTATGATGTAAGCAACGTACACCTCTGTTGGTCAGGTTGCCGCATTTTAGGTGGGTTTTTGATTGATAACAATTAAAAAATGGAGCCGAAATTACAATTTTTTCAATCTCCATTTTCGTCTTATATTCTCATGCAGAACCACCCTTCAAATTTTCTCTCACCTGTAGTCGAACACCCTGTATAATAATCCGAAACGAAATTATTATATTACGATATTGAAGATGAGTTGTTGTTTTACGATTGGAATTGCTATTGCTGTCGAAGGATCTATTAAAAAATCCTTAGCCTTTCAAAAATTACGAAATAATCACGGGTAAATAATGTGTTAACACATTACACAAACTAGTATAATACATTAAATAGGACAGTTTGATTAATTACATGTTTTTTTCTGTTGCTTTACAGAGTACGTAATCGAGGAAGCAGAAAATGGTAAGTATCGAACACGAAATAACCAATTTATTAAGTGAACCAGTAAGATGATAAAATCAATGATAAATTGATCGATTCTATTAGCAGTTGAAGACCCAAAGAGTGCTGCATCTCAACCCACGTTAGCCTTGGCAACATTATTCCTAGTCGTCTCGTCCTGTGCCTTTTCAAGTCTGTAATTTACTGAATTTCTTAATCTATGTAGGTAAGTATCTTGATTTCATACATTTTAGATATCCTATTGTGGCAGTTCAATAATTATTAGACTATGGATTTTATGCATTTATGACAGAAATTAGTAGATGACACAAGAAACACTAGAAAGATAAGGGGAATTTAAAACTATCGATATATTATAATTGATTTAGTAAAATTATTTAAAGAAGAAATAAATTTTTATTTGGTTCCTTGTAAATAATGTAGAAAAATTTTATTTTACATAAAGATCCGCTGTCTAGTAATTCTATATTCAATCCTGACAGATGGACTTGTTGATTTCCATGCATTTATGGCTCGATTATTACGACTACAAGAACTACCACATAATATATCTCGTTTAATTTGCAACAATGGATCTCATACATTAACTTTTGGTTCCCAGGTAATTTGCTGCAGCCAAAGCGAACACCAGCAGATGCAATGGTGGGTTTAGAGAAGGAAGAATGTCTAGGAGATCCGAATGTCACTAGTGTATTATATTTTTTAAACGATCGATTAGTTAGGCGCGTCTTAAACGAGTAACAGTCAATAGATTCGTAAAATGAAAAAAGTCAGTATTCTTGCCTGTTGTTCGTTGGTCTAAAAAATGGTACAAAACAGTAGAACTCGCGGTATCACGTGTTCCTCGAACAACAAACACGAGTACCGTCTCTCTCCACTTTAAACCCATATCATATATTTCTAACAAAAAGGTCTAACCACAGACGTAAAACAACACAACATATCTCAAAATTTTTAACGCAGTCGGCGGGCATTCTTTTCTTTTTCCTTAGGGTGAAAATGCGAACGCAGAGCGTATAAGATAAACTCTCCTAGGTGTTCTATTATGTATTTAAAAAAAAACAAAAAAGAAACGAAAGAAAAGCGACGAAGAGCATTTGAATTGTGCCCTAAACCGGGAGTAACTATAAGGGATAGTGTACTTTAAAATATATATTTATATATCTATATATATATATGTGTGTATGTATATATATATATATACACGTATAAATAATATAGTATTCACTGTACATGTATAAGTTCAGAGATACACGATTATTATTATAATTTATTTTTGTATGCTTAAGATTACTAAATCCGTGTTCTATGCTGTTGCTTAGTGCCATGCTCGTTGGTTTTATTCTCTCCATTTTGTACGGGACCTGTACGAAACGTGGAAAGAAAGGAAACGGCACTGAATGTATATTGTCCAGTATGATCGAGTGAACACGTAGGTACCTAATGTGTAATAGCAAAGAAATTATGTTACTAAAGTACACCGCTGCGAGTTAAATTGAAAGCACATATGTACATAAGCTGCTGCAACAAACACTAACGATAGCGAGGAGGAAATCAGCTGGCCAAAATCACTGAGAAATCCTATTACACTGTCTTATTTTGTCAACAGTTCATCTGTTTCCTAAAAATAAGATTCCTTATTTTAAAAATATTCGAAACTCGATTAAGCGTTCTTGAATAGACTATTTTATTGATAGTGGACGTTGGGTACCTCTGTCTTCTTCCTCTGGTATGTGCTTTCAATTTAAACATCTCGTCATACTTTCATTTGTGTTTAGCAAAGATGCGGTGCACGGATATGTGAATGCTGTCGCGAGTGTGTGAGAGGGTGTGATGTATCGTTTTCCAAAATAGCTTGCTAGCTTTAGTACTGATACACGTCGTTCTAATGAGTTATGATGATCGTTATAGGCAATAGAATTATACCATCAGTTGTACAAAAAGATAAACAATTCGTTCGACGCGAAACAGTGCGAGTTGCGTGAACGTTATTTATAGAAATTTTCAGTCACGCTTACTTCGGTGTCCGACACACACACACACAACACGCACGCAATACCATTTGTTTTGTATAGTGCTCGTTGCATTTATTCATTTGATACTAGATCGGTTGAGTAACTCTTTCCACCATTTTCCCCCGTTTGGAAAACGCCATTGTCGCTGACCGGCAGGCTCCGAAAGAATTGCAAAGAAGAGAAGTTTTCATTGATGTGTATATTAAACGAAGTATTTACTTTGCACCGGATTGCAAATTACACGTCGAGGAAGAACGATAGTCGCTCAAACGTCGAAATGCCGTCAGAGAGTTAAAAAAAAAAACTGGTAATGTGTACAGGAATCTTGAATCCTCGCAGATCTATAGGAAGAAGATGTATATGGCCGCGTATAATAATGCAATCTAATGTAAAGTGCATACGATGCTAACGAAGCGTATATTAATCGTAAAAGTTATAAATCGTTGAAATAAATACATTTAACACAATCGTTTACGATCTTATTAAATCAAACCCGCGACTTCATGTTTTTCAATTACAGCTTGTTAATTTAAGAAATCAACGTTTTTTAAGCGTATCATTTGATTCGATATAAAATGAACGTTTCAGCAACAAATTATCGCTTATATTTTATTGTTCTCCTTATATTTCCTTATTTCATCAGTGAAGTTTATATCAAGAATAAAATTAGAGGCTGTAGAAGGCATCAGAAACAGTAAATTGTAGATAGTTGATAGTAAATATCATATCTGGGGTCTTTCCCATACCTTCAGTCGCCGCGCCGCCCTGCTTACCCACAGTCACTACGCTTACATACATCCGACGCGCTCTTACCTACCGTCGCCGCGCTCTTACCTATAGCCGCTGCGGTCTCTCCCATACCTACAGTCGCCGTGCTGCGCTGCTTATCCACAGTCACTACGCTTACCTACAGCCGACGCGCTCTTACCTATAGCCGCTGCGCTCTCTCCCTTACCTACAGCCAACGCGCTCTTACCTATACTCGCTGCAATCTCTGCCATACCTACAGTCACCGCTCTTCCCGACTTACCTACAGTCGCTACGCTTACCTACAGCCGACGCGCTCTTATCTACAACCGCGCTACGCTCTCTCCCTTATCTACAGTTACCGCGCTTCCCTACTTACCCACATTCGCTACGCTTACCTACAGTCGACGCGCTCCCCTTTATATCAACAGTCAGCACTTTCCTCTGTACCCTTGGATACTACACCACAAGTGGCGCCACTATCATCTGCAGACTATCATCTGTTCACATGGTGCAGCACTATCGCTTGAGCAAAAGTTTGGCAGGCAAACCCAGTCACATAATGTTTATAAAGATTAATAAAGCATTTCTATGAATTTTGTATGTACTAAGTACTTAAAAAAGGGAACATGTCGAAAGTAAGGAAAAGTGTGCAAAGTGTTAAGGTAATTGGCTCCGTTTACATTACTATTGTTCTTTTAAAATGGATGTGGAGTATTTCTGTCGAATGCTTCAAGCATATTATGAATTTGATTTACTTTTAAGTAATGAAATGAATTATAGAATGCCGAATCTTCATCTGGTTCATCTTCCTCCCTATCATCGGATGAGGAAGTAGACATGCAAGATTTGAAATCAATTAAAGAATATTTATCAGACCGTAGAGAACTGGCTCGTCAACTTTTCAAGTCTGTGAAAGCAGAAAAAATACAGATGATGTTACCTCAAATACTAAAGGTATCATTATTATTTACATCACTTTTTTATTTGTAATATACAAAATATTTTCTAATCTTTGTAGAAAGTGGATTTATGTCAGTTAGAAGAGTGGTGTGCAAACGAGCTAAGTGGTATGTCTAAAGCTCGTATATTATGTATTTTAAATGGGAAGACTATGACAGATTCTTCGGATACAACTGAATCTGATGATTCAGGTACATTGAAAATTAAAGATGGAAATCAATTATTAATATTAGAAGCATGGATTCAAAGACTTAGTCATTTCATATCATTATTTTTGTGGTAATAGGACCATCTTTAGAAATTATCTCAGACACTGAGGAATGGTTCACCGATGAGGATCTACTTAAAAAAGAAGAAGGTTCTCAAGCTGTTAAAGGAAAAGTGAACAAAGATCGAGTTAAACAAAAAGTGAAACTTTTAACTCAAAAGAAAGGTGACAATAAATCTATCAATAAGAAAACTCCTGATAATGTTCCCAAAATCGTTCAAATAAAGAAAGAGGAAGAAATGGATAAACGTAAAGAAAAAGAAGGTGATAGTCTATTAGATTTGTTAGAATTAGAAATGCGAGCAAGAGCAATAAGAGCTTTAATAAGGAAAGAAGAAGATATTGTGCCAAATGCTGCACAATCTGTTGGAGATAATAATGTTGCAAATGCTACAAATAAAAGTGAGCAAGATGAACAGAAAGAAAAAGAAAGTTGTAGGAGACAGTTGGAAAGAATTATTGGTGCTCAACAGAGCAGTAATGTTGAAGATGAAGATGTAGTATTAGTAGTTCAACCAACTACCACCATTGAGTTATTGTCTAGTGAAAGCGAAGGAGAAACTCATGGCGGAGTACGTATAAATAAAAAATTGCAAAACGAACGTGTTATGGAAACCGAAGAAAATGTTGATCTCAAAAACAAGGAAACAAATACTGTACAAAATTCCTTTGATTCGGATAATTTGAAAGAAAATAAAGTTACAGATAATGCATCTGAAACACACAAAAATGAAGCTTCCAAGCGGCTTCACAGCGATAATTTAACTGACAGCGATGCAAAAATTAATACAAAAAGGAAAAAAGTGAAGAGAAGGTCACATACAAAAGAACAGCAAAAGACTACAAGCTCTAAGTCAAGCATGCATAAAGTAAAATCACATAGTGAAAGTCAACATAAAAAGAGCATGAGGAATGATGCGTTTAGTAATGAAAATGTTAAATCAAATGAAAGTGAAGTCAGAGATAGTAATACGTCAAAGGTTCATGATGAGTTACTATCGAAAAAGGAAGATCCAACAGAAAATTCAGAGGCAACAAATAAAGTAAACTTGGATGAAGAAAAATCCAGTGATTTGGATGAAATAATTGATTTAGACAATTACTGCGACATTGACGATATAGAGAACAGTGAGAACGACAAAAATAAGAAGAGGCAAATTAAGGAGACTGAACAAATTAAGTCTGAAACAGAAACGCTTTCTGCACAAAAGCCAAATGGAGCTGAAACGTGGGCAAGTCGATACTATCAAACGGATGATGTTCAAAATGTGATCAAAGACTCGAAAATACAGTCAGAAATACGAAAACGGTTAAGAGAACGTCAGAGGTTGTCTAAACTATCTGGCTCCCCAAATAAAAATTCACCATCCTCATCGCCAGTGGTAGAAACTGTAAATAAGAACATTTCAGAGGGACATCCATTAGGTTCAGTGGATGAATATCTAGCTTTAAAACAAACTGCTGCTGTGAGTCTTAATAGCGGTGGTAGTAATAGTGATTCTAATATAGGAACTGATAATGTTGCGTCTAGCAACAACTCTACTGATATGAGAACCGCGATTGAAACTGATCACACATCAGGCCTTCATTCTAACGAACAAAAATGTGATCAAGAAATAAATTCGAATATAAAGAATGAAGGGATCATTAATACAGTTATAAATACAAATCCCGGTTAACCTTGTGTATTATAAATTTATTTATTGTTCTTAAAACCGTTTATATATAATTAATCATATTAATACGATTAAACATATTAATACATTTATGGCATTATACGATGGCTACAATGATCTTTTATTTAAATTTGAACATTGCATCATTTCTAGAGATAAAAATAATAAGTACTATAAAAAGTACATCATATTAATATTGTAAAATAGACACAATGTATAGTTAGTAATTTTATGCCATTTCACATTTTTATAGACAACTTTAAGAAGAGAAACATAGCAATAAAATCTTTCATTTCCGAATTTCAACGTTGTGTTGAACGTTAATTCACTTTTACAACTAAACGTTCCACACTGCTATGTAATTAGCGATTTTAAAGTATGTGTATCATAAAAGAAAAACTAAACAAATTTTTTCTTTACAAAATGAGCTATGTTTATTCTGTGCGAATTCAATGGCCAGTGACCTTCCCTTGCGATTTTAATTTATCAATGAATTCTATGTGAATCTGTATGCATACTAATTGCAATGGGATATGCCATCCAAAACATTTCTTTTTTTTTCAACTAAGTCAACATGCTGCAACGAATGTTTCATTAAGTTACTTCTATCTCTTACAAACTCTATCATTTGTTATGATTTCTATTAAGGGAACATCTTTTTCCAGGTTACACAATGTACAAGTATAAATTCAAAGCTAAAGCATGCTATTTTGTTCGCACCGTACAGCACCCTCGAATGTTAGAAAATCTTTGCGAGAAACAATTTATTGCGGAAAAAGATATACTAATAATTAAATTACGCTAGAATGAAAGAGCTTCTAGAACCGATTGCATTCAGTATACACCGTAGGATGTCATTATGTAATGATAGTGATGCAGCATTTTATGCAACAGAAGGAACGACGGCTAAATTCTTGGCTGGTCGCTTCCTAGAGATTCAATTGTCCAGCAACATTGTTCCCCGTTCTATATACAGAATGTCGATTCGAATTCAAGCTGCAGCTTTACGGAAGTAGACACGGCTTGCCGAGCCAACACGCGTGTAATACGTCGCGCATTTATTGTGTACCGCAGAGACGATATTGCACGACCTATATCTACGATATGCAGCGACTGCGTACACGCATAGTGTCATTGACTCAATCGCCGTATGTCTGAATGCTGCGGCGCGGCGGGCCGTTACGACACCGTTGGAAAGATTTTTCAAAACCTTGCGACCGTCTTGGCAGAAGGAACTTTCGATCGCAATGGGTGGTTCCGGTGCCGTGGAACCTGGAAAGTTTCTCCGCGACGATGCAAATAAGAAATACAAAAAAAAAAAAAGAAAGAAAAGCAGGGAGGGAGGGACCGGTAACTTCGAAGAGGGAGTAGAAAGGTCGATAATGCTCTGCATCATGCGAGACAGATTGTTGACGAGGCCCGAGCGGAATTTAAATAAATAATCCCGCCGGGGTTGCGCAATACCAGGAATTTCTAGATGATCCACTTCCGAGGAAAGTCACATTTACAATTCCGCGACGCGATCGACCAGTTAACACAACGATAAATATTTATGTCGTCAGCTGCGCCTTTTGTCGCGGATATTTGCCCGTCAGACAGTCGTAATATGGAAACTAACGAGACGACAAGATCACACGATACTGCGGGCTTATCTTCCGTCCAGAAAATTTGCTTTCCTCTCTTGACTTCACAATTAGCGTGTCGATAAAATGGTCGACGCTAACGACGCTGTGCAGACGAAATGTCTGAATTGATTTGCACGCATGAAGGTGCATTTCTTCACGTGCCTTACCTTTGCGCCTGGTATAATTTATTTGATCGAGTACGCAGCATTTTTATCAATTCAGCTGGAATTGATTGTTTTGAGAGGGCTACTCCAAACATGATAACCAACAACAGGCTTTTAACACTAGGTTTAAAACGACGGGTTCTAATATTTTTAAGTTACGATCATTTAGATCGTGAAGATCCACCTGTGTGGAATTACTCAACAAATTTATTTCTTTCGGTATATACTATTCAAAAAATGGCTAAAAACTTGGATAGACACGTTCTTCGTATTTTGACAAAGTAATGTAAAATTCTCACTTTTAGTGCTCCGTAAACCTAGTGCTGAAAGAACGTGCTCCGAAAATGGTACTCTGAAAATTGTCGAAGTCCATGAAGTCTTGAAACATCTTAAGGTTTTTTCGGCCGATTGAACCTCAAACTCGATGTTAGTACCAAATGGTCAATAAAATCAAAATAATTCTTTGTTTCAATTCTGTAGCCTGCGGAAGAGTCAAGAAATTCAAAAGAGAAGGACCTTCTTTGACCAAAATAGGAAACTATGTTCCCTCTTCGTATCAGCCTAAAAATTTGTGGAACTCCTTGGAAAGTAGGAATATGCGTACAGGCAGGTTCGTTTTTCAAAAAATGTTGTAGTTTCACGGTAAAAAATGGTTGAGGTTACTCTAAATCGTACTGATCGTTATATTAGCGTGTTCAAGATTAAAAATAATCGTTGCAAAAAAGCTGGAAACCGAAATTCCGCGTGCTCGTTCACGTAATTGTATCTGTTTTCTATCCAGTCTGTATCACATTCTCGGCTGGCTGTGTGCAATTATACACCCACCGGCTTTGCGAAGCAATACCGGGCTTCGAACTTATAAGTAAAACGCAAACTGCGAGCGCATAGGTGTTGACTGTACCAATATTAACGTAACGTTGACGATCATTTCTCGAGCAAACAAGCTCGTCTATCGCCGAACGTGACGGATCGTGTGGAACGAAGGATTCCTATACTCCTTTCACGTTGCCGCGACGTGTCGCGCGCCGCGCCGCTACGCAACCCTCGCGAAATTTCGAGATCCGTGTGCAAAAAGGAAAGAACGGGGCGATCCTTTTACGAGTTCGGGACCAGACTTCCCTCGGCGCGACCGTGAACAAACTCCCTCGAACTCTCTGGTCTCCCTTATCCGAACAGTGGGTAGAACCTCCGTGGCGCGTCTATCTTACGGTGAACCCGTTCGCCGGGGCTGTTTGCGGACAGAATTTCGTCTCGCAGAATTTCATTCTACCGGAGACGCGCGACTCTGTTCGACGAAGCTTTGTTGGCACACGCGCGAAGTTCGCGGCGTTGTGTTTAGGCGAAAAAAAAGTGAAAGGGAACGCACATCGAGAGTACCGCGGCACAACAAAGGTGTTTCGTCAGCGGCCGGAGGTGGAGAAAGAAAAAAAAATGGTTCCGCGGTTAGCAAAAAGTGGGCAACGGTTCTTCATGCGTGCAGTAAGTTCCAGTTTTCAAGCGCGTATTCGCATTCCCGCGTCAGTGTATATCACTGCGTGCGATGTACCGTTTACCGATAACGATCGCAGCAACGGTGGTTGCACTATTTGCGCCATTTCGCTTGGACACGAGCGATGCCCCTCTCGTGTCGAAACAGTACCTTTCGGTCATCACTTTCCAATACGTTTCAGGCTTGCACTTGTTATTTTTTATCGAGATTTCTCGAACAGGAAATCGCGGTTCAACAAACGATCACGCGTCACCGCAATAACCGGTTGTACACAGTCATCAACGTGTAATTTGTTACGCGATTTCGTGTCGGGTAAAAACGCTCGTGACCGAACGCACGCGCGATCGAGTGGCCCTCCCGTATGAACGAAGGGTTGTCGCGTAAAAACCCGGCGGAAAAGCAAATATGCTGAAAATGAAATTTCCCGCGGATTACCGGCAAAGGTATTGGCGAGTTCCATCGGTATTCGTGATATAGTTTCTGCAGGCGTAAATTAATCGTCGCGCGACAGGTAAGGCAGAAAAGAAGCGGCGCGGCGCGGCGCTCGCCGCGGGAATCGGCGCGGTTGGCGGAAATAATAGCGCGCCGTGATTTCGCGATAACATTGCAACGGGTGCAATCGGCGCCCGAGTGTGTACAGTGGGAAGCTCCTGACGTAACGCGACGGCGGATTTCCACGTACGTATCGAAGGAAAAAGGGGCAGAGGGAGAGGGAGGAAGAGAGGAAAAGAAAAAAAAAAGAAAAACGACGCGGCGCGAACGTGAAAGGACCTCCTTATTCGTTCTCCCCGGGACACTCGACGGAAGGCACAATGGAGATTGATGCAAGCGCCAAGTCACGATTCTTTAAATTCTAAAACGAAAAACACACCGCTCCAGATTGCGTTGCGCAACACAGCCAGACGCGTCCACGCCGAATCCGCAGCGTTCGCCGATTTCTCCGAAACGTTTCGCGGCTCGGCAATTTCTGCAGAACGAGGAAGCGTAGAGTCCGCGGACCTTTTCAACGTGGACAGATTCTCTTTCTCTTGGTTACCGATCTTATAAATCCTGGAAATCATGTTGCGCACGCTCGCACGACGATTACGTTTATACGTTCGATCGAGTCTGATTGCCCCGTCTTCGCACGAAAGTCCTGCAGAATTTTCTTTTCCAACCGCTCCCTGCACACGTTCAACCATTCCAATTAGGAACGCCGACACTTATACAGTGTGTCCCGCGAACTCTGTCCTCTTGAATGTCTTGGTTATTTCAAACAATACGGGAAAATGTTACTTGCAGAAGTTGTAGGATTTAAAAAACTACATAAGATGGTATAAATGATATTCTTGTAAGTTGAGGCGTAGAGAAGATATAGAGGTCACCTGTGCTTTTTTAAGTGGAATTTTTTATGCTCGATTTCGATAGATTGGCGTATTCTGAATATAAAAGTACTAAAGTGTATTTG
The DNA here is from genome assembly GCA_028454255.1 of Halictus ligatus. Lineage (NCBI taxonomy): Eukaryota > Metazoa > Arthropoda > Insecta > Hymenoptera > Halictidae > Halictus > Halictus ligatus. Next base: position 13,964,937 of record CM052131.1, read on the forward strand.
TCCTAAAACTTATCGTTGCTGAGATATTTGACTGTTTACATTTGATTACTTTCATTATGGAATGTGTTCAAGGAATATGCTCACTATGTTAAATGTAAAGATTGGTAGGTTTTCGACGTCCCTCAGTGTCAGTCAGTTTCTCAGTTAGCGAACATAAGATAGTCAATATGAAATTTTCATTCGAAGAACAATTAGAGATACTTCTAAATGGAGAAAGTAAGAGAAATGCAATTGTGGCTCGAAATTTGTACATTTTCTCGTATTGTTTCAAATAACCAACGATATTCAAGTGGACAGAGTTCGTGGGACACACAGTATGTCTAGATAAAATATGGGATGTTTATTAAGTGACGTTTTTGTTTGTTTTAATATTACGGTGTTCTATATTAAGCGCAGTTACCCTACTTGGACTGCTCGAGGGATGTTTGCGGTTAATTTCATTGTTACAGAGATTCGTCTAGAGGGTAGATTTTAGTTTTGCTCAAAATAGGATTACCTTCCTCGGAATATCTTTAATCGTATATTGGTATTAAATAATTCACAGTGACGTCTGCTCTGGTTATCGCTGTAGAATGACGTCGGAAGGGAATCCATCTTTCGCTCCAACATCTTTATATCTCTGCCTCACTTCTCGAGTAGTTTGTTACTTCTTGATGAGAGAGATCTTCATAAACTTCGCGATACGGACCAATGCACTTTCGCGGAGTTCTCCCTCGCGTTTTGTATTTCTTGCGAAAGTTCTCCGAATTCTGTGGGTCCCGAACTCGCGGTGGCTTAGTTTGAAAAAGTGAGCAAAAACAGCGTGGTGGAAATGAAGTTTCCGATCTAGATGCTGGGAACGTAATGTTTGACGATCGGGACATTGTGTAAGGTGTCGGATATTGTTGGAAGAGTTAGTCACAGACGATTATAGCTTTCTAAGAGTTATTTATGAGCAACCTTTGGCCGTGTTTCAGCGGCACGGCGACAAGATTTTTTCCTCGCCGATATCAGGATTAAAGTGTAAACGCGAAGCAGCGGACCGGGAAAATAATGCGTTCGCTTAAAAAAAAAGGTTTACGTCACAATTGAAGGAAACGTAACCGGTGGTATGCAATCAACATACATACTTGACCGTACCCGTACGTGGGGAATATTGTATGTGTTTTGCATCGTTCCTTTTTACACCCGAACGGCATCCGCACGCGGGCCGCGACTAATCGAAGAAATCTCTCTCCCTCTTACGCGAACTTCCTAGACCATTAAATATGATTACCTGGCTTGCTGCATGTTAAATAACGGGATTTGCTAACCAACCGTCCGCGTGTCTTGCGGCCCGCTGGTACGAAAGTATCGGTTAGCACGCCTTTAAAACTCGCCTGGTCTCGAAGAGATAAACCCGGCTAATGGTTATTTCTTAACGACTTGGCAAGCATTAAATGGCGGCCAGCCCTCGCCCCGTCGCAGTTTATAAACCACCCCCTTAAAAAGGTGTACATAAAATCACCCGTTCCTCCGCCATACGCTACTACGCTCCATGAAAAACCTAATCTCTCCGGTGAATAGTTTGTTGTTCACGCTGTCCGTCTCTCCGTCCTATTTCGTGCGTTCGCGCACCGTCAAAAGGCGAAACGCGATACGTGCGACTTGCCTAATGTTACAGTGTAATACTTTCGAAGTTCGTTCACCTGTGACGAATCGTACTACGCAAAAATGCGAGCACCCATCATACCTGTTTCGGAAACTGTGCTGTATAGTATTTACACGGTCGTTCGAATCGGTATCCCCATTACTTAGGCGTTGATAGAGGGGATTATGTTTTTCTGTACCGTTCGAGCAATTTGTCATAAAAACACGAGCACTCTTTGGATTAGGAGTACAGGCGTCTATTTGTCGAGAATGAATATACATTCGCACTTTGAGCGCCACGTCACGTCAGTCTTATACGACTATTTTACTAAATTTAAAAATCTATTTTTAATGTAATCAAAGTTTACTAGGATTTACGAGGTGTGAGCATTTGACGAAAATTATTCAAAATATTTTGACTAATGATATCGTCAATTTTAGTGGCGCCTTATAGTCACCATTCGAGTGCTAAGGGTTAATAGCGACACTAACACCAGAACTGCCAGGCCGTCAAAATAAAAATCAAAACTATAGAAATATTTCTTGCAGAGTTTTGTAGGATACTTCATTATTCAGGTATTTACGTATAATTCAATGAAATCTGATTAAAATTCAATATCGGTATTATTATAAAGGAATATACATTAATCACGTGTCGGTCTCGGTAGTTTTGTACTACGCAAAATATTTATATTGTAGACCAAAATGGTCATTCTTCAATTAAGACAACCATTATCCAATTCCAATTCTATTTGACATTGAAGTACAAAAGAAATTGTTAATCGAATTAGGGTCGGATTATACTAGGCAGGCCAGACGCTGAGGGTGTAAAACGGCAGGAATTTGGTTACACTGTTTTTGTATCTAGCGTTTATACACAGCTTCTGACCTGCGTAGTATAATCTGATCCTTAAGACATTCAAGATTAAAAAGGAAAGAGTGGAGCTTTAAAATGATATAGAACACATGAATGGCAAACGGATATTTGCGAGAAAATGTTGTGTTTAGAACGTAAACGAAGGGATTTATGTATCGACTCAATACAACAAAAAGAGAAATGTTCCTTATAGTATACTATTCATTAACCCCTTGTCCCACAACAACGAGTCAGACGAATTATACATTGCGCCGAAATATACATGTCATAAGGCGCATACATTTTGCGCAAGTTCGAGCACAAGCATAAGTTGTACAACTTTGTTAATATTGGACCATACGACTTGGATTTCTGCCAAGAAGTTAGCATGATTGGTTTGCTACATATAGCAAAAAAATTTTTACAAAAATTGCAATTGGTCGAAATTGCAGAGAAAATACTAAAAGTTGTATTTTGCAACTTTTTTATGTGGACTTATATTGAAAATTTAGAAAGTACGATTTGTAGATATGTATGAATTATACATACTTTGAGAATTTCATCAAAATCGGTCAACGTTGCAATGAGCTACAGATGTTTCAAAATGATCACATAAGGGCGAAATTTCCTGACAATGCCAAAATTCTGCGACTTTCTCGTTAAATGTTTGTAGATCATTGCAACGTTGACCGATTTAGATGAAATATTCAGAACATGCGTAATTGATACAGGTGTACAAAACGTACTTTTTAAATTTTTAATATAAGCTCGCATAAAAAAGTTTTAGTACTTTCTCTGCAAATTCGACAAATTGCAATTATGATCAAACATTTTTTTCACGTTATGTAGCGAACCAAGTGTATAGTCTAATATTGACAATATTAGTGGGAGTGACTATAAATGGCTCGACGCGTGACCGACCGACTTTGTTTACTGTGGCCCGAGCAATCGGATGGCCCCTTGCAGCACAAGGGATAGAGGGGGGTTAAAATGACTTGTTTGGCATTTTTTATAACCGTTATTCATTTTCAGTACACTTTGCTGTCTAAAATGATGTGACTTTTTCTGAAATATGTAAACTGTTCATTCCGCAAAGCAGTTTCCTTTTGTTTGTCTTTTTGTTGTAGAATTTGATGTAGTATATCTACATGTACCGAGATGAGTCATTTTGATCCCCGCGGAACACGTAGGTAAACTTGTGATTGCTTGGTTTTTTTTTACTTTCTTCATATTGTTACATGGCCGTAACAATATCTTCGCTTGTACATAAAAACATGTGACGCTAGTATATGCTGATACAAGCATCTGTTTTCGATGCTCTTGCATCACAGAAGGTATTTCTCATTTTGCCAGAACGAAACGCTGACAGAGAAAACGTGATTTTGTGCCATAATACTTTCAGAAATCGGAATTTTATTCGTGATCTGCAGAAATATTTTAACCCATCAAATTACCTCGAAACTATGGGAAAATTTTTACGAAGCAGCAAATTACTGGAAGAAACAAATAAAAACAAATCATTTTGACCCCTAAGATGGGTGTCCGGCAATCGTCGATTGTTCTAGAGCTCTGAGGAATACGTGTTAGTTGATTGTTGCCTAAAATTATATATACCACATTAGACCGCCGAAATTCGAGGCAACGTTAGTCGGATGAACTGCCGCGATCCTGTTTACCGCTGTCTGTGCCGTCGACACTCTAATATCTTATGCGATCTAGTGATTCGCGAAGGTGAACAACCGATAGCCGATGCAATTCGACGATCGATAGGCGGGAACGTGAAACGCGATTGTGCCGCATAGATGCGCTTTCCCTTGATCGTTGGACAAGGTCGGTAGACCGGACATTCGCGCAGGGTATTCCTCAATGGTCTCGAAATTGTCGTAAGCGGGTCTCCTCGTTGCCGGCGAATTCGCTGAAACAAGCGGACGAGCTCGCCTGGCCACGATCAGCTGCTCGAATCCCGCGAGGTGCACGAGCACGTAAAGCCGGTCGAGTGTTGCGGCTTCCAACGTCCGCGGAATCTACTTTCCCAGATTTTAAAATCCGTTCATCCGTCCCGGAGTCACTTTCCGTTTCTATCCGACATCAGATAAGCGCGCCGCGAAACCAGGCTACGTGGAAGAATAAAAAAAAAAAACAAAAAAGAACGAGTACTCGCTTCGCGGTTACGTGAAGTTGCAATTTTAACAGGCGCTCGAGAGCCGAGCGTTTCCTATCTTACGAGGAAAAATATCTCGGGGAAACATGTTGGCCGAAGCGGTGATTTTCGACGGAGTTTCTAGAGTTAGCAAGCAAACGTTATGCATATCGGACAGTGTCGAAATCGCTCGAAGAGAATCTATGCACACGGGGGGCACAGGTTCTCGTAACCGTGCAGGTTCTCGCGAGCTGCAGCGGTTTCCTTCCTTCTTTCTTTTTCCCTTTCTCGGCCGGCGATCTGTGCGTGGTACCATTCGCTTTAACGACCGCGCGAACGGTACGCGTCTCTTTCACCGGGACACCTCGCTTACGGTAGATCAGGTGTATCAGCCAACGTAACATTAATCGGTGAAAGTGCCGCGGCGATTCCTCGCGATCACGTAACCGTTGTAACACGGTTTTCCTTCCTTCGGGCAATCTCGTTGCAAGTTATATAATCGTGCGTTATGTATAAAAAATATCGCTTTATTTATTTGTAAAAAAAAGGGAGGAAAACATTATATAATACAATTCGAGGTTGGGATCACGTTGAATACAATGTTGGTGCGTGCGACCGACGTTCGTCGCCAGCAAGGATGTTCTGGATCGGTGGATGTCCGTGCTGTTGTTCGGGACCGGTTCCACGGAATCAGCTGCTGTTCGCTCGGCGTTCATCGAACGAGTCATTGAGAAAAGGTCAAAGACTTCCAACCTCGCCGAGGTTTTCTCGGCACCCAGCCTTTGCCTCAAAAGTGCCCGTAACCGCCGAGATCATGTCCGCCGAGATCATGTCCGCCGAATCCGCCGCCGTAACCGCCGCCACCGAAACCGCCGCCACCGAAACCTCCGTGGCCGTGTTCCTTCAACAGAATCGGCACAGCCTCCTTCACGACCACGGGCACTTTAACGGGATAGGGCACTGGCTTCGCCACTGAGATCGGCACCTTGACAGGTACCTTGACCGGGTACGGCACCTTTACCGGTACCTTGACAGGGACCTTCACGGGGTAAGGTACTGGCTTCTCGACCGGGTAGGGGACGTGCTTCTCGACGGTGACCGGGTAAGGTTGTGGCACATGAACAGGGTACGGTTTGTCGATTGGTACTTTGACCGGAACTTTGACGGGATAGGGCACGTGCTTCTCGACCTCGACTGGATATGGCTCCGGCACGTGGACGGTTTTCGTGACCGTGACTGCCTTGATGTGCTCCGCGGATATGCTCTCCGAGCTGCCCAAACCGCCGCCCAAACCGCCTCCCAATCCGCCTCCCAATCCGCCTCCGTAACCTCCTCCGTGACCTCCTCCGAAACCGCCTCCGAAACCGCCTCCGAAACCGTGGTCCCCGAGGCTCAGCTCCAAACCGCGCTTCGGTTTCGATTCAGCTGGCTGCGCCTTCGACTCTGTCTTTTTCGCCTCCTCTGCCGCAACCGACAGCACCAGGCCGCAGACGAGCAAAATCTAGAAAACAATAGTTCAAGCGTTAGAACCGACCAGAATAATCCGAATATCGAGTACGCGCGTTTTCCTCTAAGGGAACGAAAAGTATGTCGGGACGCGACAGTACGATTCGAGCGACAGATATACGCCGAGGTTCGAGCTTCTTCTAAAAACGATCACGAGCTCGAATTTTCGCCGGTTAGGCCGGTCTGGCTCGCGTTGCTCGACTACTACCGGGAGACGGGAGAGTTCAAGTGTCTGGCCTGACTACAGCTACTCACTTTCAGCTTCTCTGTGCTGTTCATGTTGGTCGACAGTGAGCACACTGATTCCTCGATGGCCTACCCCCGCTTTTATAGGGGACGCAACGGCCAGTCCAGCCCGAGAACTCGAGCGTGCCGATGAAATCGTTGGGGAGTAGGAAGTCGAGAGGAGGAAAGGAAGAGAACGACGCCCGTGGACGACGCTTTCCTACGTCGGCTTTTGTCAGTCAACATTTAGCAAGTTGTTTCGTGTCCCGTTCAATTTCTGCCTTAATGCTGTCCAGAGCTTTTTAGAGCCGTCGACAGATCCTCCGACAAGCCCCGAAATCTTTTGTTCTTACTTCGCGTAGGTACTGTCTTAATATTGTTGATGGTCAATCTAAACCGTATATTATTTCTCCTATAACGCGAACAATGTAGCGTGCTTATGCGTCCGGGGGCCAGACGTTTCTACTAGAACTTTTAGTAACTCCGTCAATTTTGCGAATTTCGAAAAACATCGGGAGAGTATAGTTTAAATATCCTACGATCGAATAAAAATATTCAAAAATCGACTTTTTTTACTCGTCAAGGTGTAGGTGACCTCTTAACACATTTGAGACCGGCGACGAGGTCCTACGTCATTCCTAGCTCATCAGCTGAATACCGGTAACCTAGATTTTATGTCATTTTTTGTATTCGCACACATTCGACGTGCGTTACGAGAAATAGCAGATTTTGCCTTTGTTCACGAAACATATCCACAGATTGCTTTGAATTCTCCTGCAAAAATAAAAAAAGGTATTTTTAGATGAAATAAACGTTTTTAATTAAATGAATGAATAGTAATCGAATAAAAGTAAATAGAAACTAATTTGTTTAACTACTAATTTATAAAATTGCCATGGAATTTAATCAATCATAAACTAATAAAAACTAATTTATTTAATTAACCATATCATTATAAACTGTTCTCTCGATATGTAACCTGTAGACATCATTGCTGATAGATCTTCTCTCTTTTTAAGTGATAATGAAACGTTGGCAACGTATGCATTTCGAATTTATAATTGTTTCGTGCATTTAATTAAATTTGATTTAAATTTACTAAAATTTCATTCCATTATTTTCGTTTAATAAAACAAACATAATATAGGTAGTAGCGTTCCTAATGAAATGTGCAATGTCGCGGTGAAATGTGCATGGTGCTGGTTCTCGCGACATACAGTGATATCTCGATATATGTCAAAAACTCGATTCTTGTCAGCCATAACCCCAGCCGTGTTATGTTTACACTCCTCGGCGTTCGAGGCCTCTCACAGGGAATATAGCCCGCAATAGTGGGAATAATGCTGCGACGTTTATCATCTAGGCCTTGGCGACATATATAGGAAAATTACGGTATTGTAAAACGTTTCGCGGTAGATTGAAATGTGTTACTCTTCGCAAGACAAATCAAATACTTTTGCAAGTATAGGCTAGGATAGCATACCATATGCAACCATGGGCTAGGATAGGCAAGGATAGGCGAAGATAGGCTACCATGGGCTACCACAGGCTAGGATAGTCATCAAAGACTATACTTTTTGCAACGCACGCCGCATTCTTATTCTATAGCTATAGCTATAAACTTCTATAACTATATACTGAAAGTCTGCTCGGTAATTTATACGAATCAATCTCACTCCCCTAATTCACTTGTCAAGAGGTCGGTGAAGCTACCGAGCGTAACCGTTTGTTTTGCCACGAAAGATTTTGGGACAGATGTTCACAGTGCAATTAGCCTAGAAAAAACGAGGAAATCGTTGTAATCGCGGTTCAGTTCGCCGAATACGTTCGCGAGGATTCCGCGTCGATCGCGTTCGAACTTTCTCGTTACTTACCGGCGTTCTTCGAGTCGTCAAGTTTTCAATTACGGGATGACCCGGCGGAGCGAACTGGCGCAACTAATACGGATTCAACTCCACCGACTCTTTTTAATCCGATTAGTGTTCACAATACGTTTCTACATCTCTGTACTCACACCCTCACTGGAGCTTCATTAATATTAAGAGCTTAATTAAAGCGGGAACCGAACAGTTAGAGGAGTTCGCCGCGCGCCCCTAGCGAAGTTACATCTTCCGTGTCTTTGCACCTTCTTTGCCCGTCGCGTCGCGAGCAGAATAACTTCGACTTTCCGCTGACAAGCGTGCCTGTACCGTGCGGGTGTGTTCCGCCGCGAACTTTTTCCATCGGAATAAAAGCTTCGAGCTGGGTTGGTCAGTTTCTCATGCGAAATTCCAGCCGGTGTTGTGCGACGATACTTTTTTTGTTTCCCTCGAGCAGCGCGCGCGATAACTGTTTCGAAACGGTCTCGCGGATGATCATCAATTTCTAACGACGGGAGGAGTATCCGCCGAAAATAATGCGAAACTGGATCCTCGGAAGGAGAGGCCAATGGATTCGGGGAAACAGTTATACCGTTCGATATCGCACGCTCGCCTATTCGCGGTTGATTCGCAACGCGGCTCGGAGAGCACACCGATTTTTGGTTATCAACCCGGTAGCTCCCGCGGGTGCAGTTAATCTCGGAATGACTTTGTACCTTGATCTCGCCTGTTGGAAGGCATTAGAATATCCCAGCGTATCCGTGGTTTATCAGGCTTATCGGCGGGAATACATTTCCATATATCTGAATTTGAATCTCCATATTTGAATCTGAAAATATTGATTTGATTCCGGGCTCAGCCGAGCCGACCGCCGCATTTCGACCAGCCGAGTCAGCTTCGATTAGCTTCGGATCCGGTTCGATCGGGAATCGCGAAACGCGATTGGAAGATGTTACGCGATAGCTTCTATCCGGACTTCCGTCGCGCCGGTATCGAATCGTTTTCGGTGATGAATTTCACCGGAAACTTCTCGCGCCCGCGGGTCGCAATCCTCGCCGACTCGGGCGATCTTCGCGTGGCGAGAGAGACTGTCGAAAACGCAAACTAATTCGCGGCACTTCGCCGTAGGTTATATTCGTTACAGATTTCACGATCTCGCGGTGTGCTGGTTGGAAGACCTGATCCTGCTGTTAGCTTTACAGCCAGTAACTTGTTTTAATACTGGAGTTACTGCATTCGAAATGGCCGGCTTAGATATCTTATTTTATGATTATTAAGAACCAAGACTCCGTAAGTTCGCGATAAGGTAGAGTGTCCACGTTACCGACAAAAATACGCGGAAAATGGTTTCACGTGTCTCAATTATTCGTCCTTATTCGAGAATATTTTTCGCTCGAAATCGGCCCATTCGAAAGAGGAAGGTTCCCAGTTTTTTAACAACGTGGACGGTCGATTTTATAATTTTAAATATGTTCAAAATTAATGTTTGTGCTAGATGTGTTACACATTGAGCATGTTTCACACTGTTCGCAAAATAAAACGGTCAACTATCCGGTGCTTATGCTGTGCCGGAGTCATTCGCGTCAATGTGTACAATTTTATTCCGATATAAGACGATGCTTTTTATTCCGGAAGAAGAAAATCGTTATCTTCTCTTCTTCCTCATCTGGAATACGACGAAAGTCGGTCCCGAGCTATCGTCTTATATCGAAAGAATACTCACACATAGCATAGGCTCTTCTGTGTTTTGTATATTACTATTGTAAAAGAAACTTGAATATTAACGTGAATTCACAGCGAATAATTTGCAGATCGGTGCGAACAGATTGGTCCGTGGAATCCTGAACGCTAAGTGTTTCGAAACGGACGTTAGCAGATGATGAATTAAGAACCGGTAGATTCGCGATACGGCAGAGTGACCACGTTACCGACAAAAATGGGCGAAAAATGGTTTTATGTGCTTCAACTTTTCGCCTTATATGAGAATATTTTTCACTGGGAAAGGACTCATTCGAAAGAGGAAGGGTCAATCCAGCCAGCGCTGGTCATGAGCTGACGAGATCATGCAGATATTTGGTAATATAAGTGTTAGAAGTAAGCTAAAAATTGACGAGTGCGTGCCGTGGAATCCAAGCATTTCTATGCCATTGGACGAGTTTTCGGGATGAAGTCAAGAGTATCGTGGGCCACAAAATATCTCCAGCTACAAGTTGAGCTATATTTTCTCTTGATTCTCTGCGAAATAAAGCCACAAACTTGAAGCACTTTTCTGACATCAGAATTCATAATATATAAATATAATATAAAAAATGTGACAAGTTTAGCCACAGACTTAGGACCCGTCGGATCAAGACCAAGACTTGGCTCTTAATCCTCAGGAATTTGACGTAGTCTTCGTGTACATGGTTTTATTAGTTGTAAACGACGCGAGTCACTTTATTTTGAATTTATTTCGTCTTACCTTAGGCTCGCGTTCTCGTAGATTTCGGGAATTTGCGGCTAAAATTTCGTGTTCGAGGTTCATTGGTTTTCGAAGTGATAAACATTTTTAATTCAGTTCGCGATTTTACGATATTGCGCGGAAGGTGTCCAAGATCCTTTTGTCATGTCGCTGGGGTTGGTCGAATATCGGGGAAGGAAAAAGCTGTATCGAGGAGCGTAATGACGCGTATTAATTGGATGAAACGTGGCTCGCGGAGTGCCGGGCAATTGCGCGCGCTCCCGTGACAAGAATCTATTTGTTTGTGGACGCAGCAGTTTCATTCATTGAATTTGAAGCTAATAACACGCATCGACGCCACTACGTGGCCAATTTTCGTGCGACCGATTGTAATTCTACGCCCGGCGGCAATCTGTTCCGTGCAACAATTATGTTACCGTTCGCCGACCCCTCCCCTTCGGACAATTAAAACACGTGGAAAGCGCTAAGATCCATGAAATACGTGATCCGTGCGATCTTATGTCATTCCGCTATTACGCTTCGCCATATTTTTCCGTTCGGTAACGATTCAACGCAGATTACGATTGAAACATACTACATGATCTGATCTGCGGTTCTGATTAGCATGTTTTTCGCGCGGGAACGTTTTGAATTGAGAAATCATTTGGTATCGAGCGAAATCTTTCGTTTTCTGCCGCGGACTCGCATTATTACGTAGGCACGCGGAACTTCGTTAGCCAGCGGAGATTGTGCTACACGTGGGACGTATTTAATACGATTTTCAGTCGTATTGTTCCCGTACTTCGCGTTTCCTATTATGGCACCGTCATTTACAATACTTCGCTTACGTAATTGCACGAGACCACCGTGTTTTCTATTGCGGTAGATGAGTATAGGTGAGAGCACATACTGTTACCGGAATTTTCACCAACGCGACGTACTTTATCTTCGAAGTCGCGTGGTCGCGGTGTTTCTCGTTCGGTCGCCTGATCGTTTTCGACGGAAACCGCGGCGAATGGTGTTTTTTGGCTGCGGGTTTAAACGAAATCGGAACGGCCGCGGAACTTTGTATTCGCGTGCGACAGTTACGGAAATGCAGCCTAAGAGCACGAAGTAAATCCTCGTGGTCGGCGAGCGTGGAGGCAGACGGTACGAGCGGAATTTTCGCAAAGTCTGCATTTCTGCTTCACCAACCGCAAACGTAACCTTATGCAATAATGGGAAAGGCTTTCGACTCGGCCGGGCCGCGGCTCTCATGAATATATGGATGGATGTTCTCGCTGAAGGTGTTTATCAAGCCGTTTTCTAGTTACGCCCTTTCCTTTCTCGTCCTTTTCGCGCCCTCCTTTTCACCGAGCAAACATAATTCGCGTTCTAGGACCACGCCAGGAGAAGGTCCCGCCGTTTCCCTTTCATCCTCAACCTATTTCCACCCATGCCACTCGGATTTGTTATCCACGCGAACGATCATTGACTCGCTTTTCGCTGATACTACTCCTCACCGGGACCCATCCGATCGGAAACCTTGATCTGATCACACAAAAATCACTATAACTTCTGATTGTCTAATCAGTAGGCGTAATTACTAGGTAATAGTAGTAGAACTACTAGGTGTAATTTAACACAGTATAAACATTAGAAGAATTTTATAATATATTCTTTTCAACCTATCAAGCATACTAAGAAATATAATCATGTCTTTGTTATGTCGTTCACGTAAAATGTAATATTAGTAAAATTATAATATTAGGTTGTGATTATTAATAGCCTGCGATTTTTAAAATCTATAGGCGAGAAAGTGTTGGAATACTATTTTCGACTCGTTACAGTTATTGCTTTTTATCGACAGTTTCAAAAAATTGATTGATCGATTGTATCAATACCTTTTTGCTTGCTGAATGTATATAGTGATTTTTTTGCGATACATTCTACAGCTCTTATTTATTGCTTCGAAGAAGAAAACTTAATGTTTGACAGACGTATTGCAGCCCTGGTGAACGGGAAAGACTAGATAAAAACGATGGAAATGATGTAACGAATAAAAAGTATTTTAGAAGAGGCCATAGTTTATAAGTGGACTGCGGATTTTATGCGTTCACGATGAAAACGAATAGGCAAAATAGAAAATTGCACGGATATCAGCAGAATCTCAAAGTATTGTTTTATTGTTTCCGACCTAATAAAATGATTAAAAGAAGAACCATTCGTTTGTTTAGCTTCTGTCCCGTTCGATCAACTAAGGCAGTTTTTATTTTGTATAAACAATTTGCAATGTGATAGCAACTATAAATGCGTTTCCTCTTCCGTGGCTAACATGTGAACGATTACTATACGAAACGCTTTTGGTCTACTCAAATTCTTTTCCGGATTTGTAAGCGTTTGTTAAAAAATTACAGATACCGAAGAACAAGGTGTACATGATTAAGAAAATGACTTTCTAACGATGTCTCATTAAAATTCAATGGCCAATTGTTCTATCGGGTTTCGTATTTTTCTGTCCGAGGCTAATTATATTTGCGGTTATAGGTTTTGTGTTGTTCACGATGCTAGTTGTGGGCAAAGATAGATCTTTATCAACACGAAGAATGCAGCTCTTTTTTTTCGCGCAATATTCTCGCTAATGGTGGTAACGAAAGCGGTTCCTGGTTAGTGCCCATCGAATTAATTTCGCGGACAGGTGAAAAACATTGGCCAGCTTGGCGCCGAGTGAGAGCCGCCGCGTTTAATGTCAAAGTATCTGTTAAATGATTATGAAACGGGTCCCGATAAAAAAAGTTTTCGTGCGTCAGGCCATCGCCGGAAATTATCGATGAACGAGCCCAACGGCGCGGCGGCGGCGGCTGCGTTTATTCATTACCAGGGTAAAACGGAGCGTCGCGTCGCGCGTCGACGCGGCCCGTTATTTTTCGTTTCATAATTTAAAGCCGGCCTGCCGGGGGGATTATAACATTCTCACGTTTTGTCGTGCGGCCGAATCTGTGTGCAGTATGCATTGATTATTAGCGCATTTAAATGCGCAATACGCAGCTGCAATTTATCATTATACGACTAACAAAAGTGATACAAAAATAACGCGCTTGGCGAACGGTTGCGTCACACGGTGTCGCAACGTTTTCAAATGCGAATCATCCGCTGGTTTGAAAGCGGCTTTAATCTCCCGCTTTATTTTTCTCTCTTTTTTTTTCAAGTCGTAACAACAAACGACGCCGGGTTAATGTATGTGGAATAAATGATCGAGGTATTTTTGAAAAATATATTTCACGCGTTTAATAGAATTACGACTCGAATGAAAATATATCATTCTTTTTTTTTCATTTGTGATATGCAGCTCAATAATCTGACTACGTTTTGATATATCGTTACTGTCATGTTTTATCGATGCACGGTGCGCATGTGTGCGGCAGGCTGCGATTTTGCGCTGCCATTGTTCATTCGCAATACTGCGATTTAATATCGGTGATGTATGAATTTGTTTTTGCATATTTGGGCTTCACTTGATTATTAATTATTCTAATATTGTTAAGTAATGTATGCGCATATTATAATAATTGGTACGTACATTTGTTAACTTTGAATTGAATTCAGTGAGTTATGTGTTGCCGGTCTTTACAGGGGTAAGCGAGGAGACGTTTAAAAGCAGAGATTGCTGATTAACATACAAACAAAATTGTTATTTGCATCGGGATGATGGTGCGAATTAAACGTCCTCAAATTTTCCACAAAATTTAATTCAATTTGCAAACTGTATGTACCCGCGCTTTAATAATTATCGACCTATGGTAAATGTAATCAAATTTTCAATCACTTTGGGAAACAGTTTTAGGAAAAGTTTAACGAAAAGGTCAATATTGATCTAAAAGAAGTAAGTTTAAAAATAAAATACGTTTTTAAAAATTTTAAATAGCAAAAAAAATTTACGCGAAACCATTCGAGTGAAATTATTGAGAGAATAAATTCAATCTTAGCATAAAGCAATATGTATCAATGTAACCTTGTTTCCTACAATTTCCTCGAACATTTTTATTTTGCAAACAGATCTACAACGATGCACCAAGATCCGAATACCAATCAACAATCCAGCCCACACCCGTCAATGAAATTAAAACGCAGAGGAAGATCAACGTAGGACAGCGCTTCTCACAACAAGATGTCGTAAACCCGATTTAATTACCGGAAACCCCTTTTTATCACCTGGCGTACAGTGTCAATAATAACAGTGCTGTTCACCGTTTCGTTTCCTCTTTCCCAAACTCAGGACACCGTTCTCGGTCGCAAACAGCAGGCATTAGAAACGCGGGACGGTGATTACAGCCATCGCGCGGCGGCGACAATGGTGTCGCCCACCGTGACGTTTAACAATTTCCTTGGCGTATCACGGGCCTATCTTTTAATTAACTGAGCATTGAGCATGATGCCGGGAGTCAGTCAATTAAGTCCCACAGCTAGCTAACGGCTGGCGCGCGTGCGTGTCCGAGACAAGAGACAACAGAAGAGAGGGGAGGGAGAAGAAAAAGTTTAACGACGCATCCCTTTGGCGACCGGTGTCGCGAGGTTACGAGCGTCGCTGAAAATCGGCCGTTTCACAACTTATTGGGTTGCCAAATTCATTCTCAACACTAAATTAGCTGTCGCGTTTATTTAAATGAAGCTTTTTCCCGCGAAGCGTGTATGCAACACCGACTTGTTAGTGCAATAAGTTTTGATGTTCAAGTGATAGAGGACCGTCGCTGTGCGTTGAAAAAGTCTGGAAAAAAATCCCCATCCGTATATTCACCGTCGAGGTAATTGGCAACAGCTGTAACAATTCTGTAGTGGGAATAAAGTTACAATTGACCGATAGCGACGAGCCACGAGTTAATTTGTACACCTAATAATATTGTAAGATATCCGGAGGCGCGGTCTCGCGTTACACACGTGCTGTACGTGTGGGTTCCATTCTCTTCCTGGGGATAACGACCCGGCGATTTTCACCGGTTCGGTTACGTGCGTTACCAAAAACTTTCCTGTCGTGAGGCACTTTTGATCGCGTAATGGGCGGCGAACGGTTATCCAGCTGCATTGCACCGGCCGAGTTTTGTAACGCGGCTACCCGGTGAAAGAAGGAAAGTACCGGAGATGCGTAACCGGTCATCGATCAACATCGCTATGATATTACTCCGCTAATTGTATCTCTGATCGCGGATCGATCGAACGCGCCCGTTCCTTCGTTACGTGATCCGTGCGCCTTGCCGAAAATACGTATCGGCGCGAGTCAAGGTTTATATTTCCCCCCTTGCAGAAAAGGTTTTTTCCCCCCTTGCTCACTTTCGATCGTGTTAACGGCCCCAAGGTAACCGATCGATTCAATTCACCGAAATTCCTGTACCGTCGCTGCTCCCGAAATCGAAAGTCACGAATCACCAGATTCTCCTGTTTTACGCAATCTTTGGGACCGTTTTATGACAGGAAATTTTTGAAGTTGCTTAACGAACGTTTCATATAAGAAAAGGTTGGAGGGTGTTCTATTTTTGTAGGATTATTATTCGATTTTTTTCGTGGTGTTCATTACGAACTATTAACGTATCTTTTAATACAAGTTCAATAAAAGTGTGGAGCAATGCTGACACTTACGACGGAACGCGTCTCCAAATGAAATCAGGCACACTGCTGGTATAAAATTTGAATCACTGGTTACGCTTGGTTTTCTCGCGGGTCGTTAAACAAACTCATAGACATGGCTAATTGATTCATATTTATGCACTGAAATTTCGCAGTCAAATTGTCTAATGCCTAATAGATACGCCGAAAGAACATTTACCATCTATAAATACTATTTGCTGTTAATCTTCCGGGTGGGTTGCTATTAAATCCTTTCGCAGTACAAAACTACATTATTATGCGCATAATAGTAGACTGTCAACTATTACGTATTCACGACGTCTGTAAATTTACATATGCGAGGCTGCGTGTAAAGTGATCCTCACGCTCATTTTCCATTTCATAAACCGTAAAATTTTTAATTCCTCTACGATTGGATTACAATTTGCAAACACGAGATCGCACGTACATCAACGTGCTTCACGCCCGCTTCTCATTTGACGCACTGTGATATTTTCTACTTTCCTACGATTGGATTGCAGTTTGATCCGATCTTGTTCAAAATGCGACATTAGAAATACAATGCAACTGGTCAGTTTATAGTGCAAGGTGAAAGCGAATGAAAACTAGAAAATTTTAATCCATAAGAAATTTTTATTTGACTCTTGGTTCTATAGAACAGCATAGCCTAATGATAAAATTAGAAATTAATTATTTATCGCTCAGTCAAAACGATTCATTCTGTCAACGTGACAACGATCCGACGGGAAATGGTAACAGCAATCGCTACTAGAGGGCTAAGGGCGCAAAGATCGGCGCGGCGGTCTAGGAGCGACCGATTGTAAGGCAGAAAACAGGAACAACAATGCAATGGGAGAACCGCTTCCTCCTAGCAGCGGCGATTCGAAATTTCTTCCTTGCCGCGGAGAGAGATCAGAGAAACATTACCGCGTCGTGGAGAGCGAGCAGTGATTGCATAAGCGGTCGGTAAGGAGCCTCGATCGGAATTATGTCCGGTATAGTTTTACGAGGGAAGGAGCGGGCGTAGGAATCGGAGCCGAGCGTGCCCGGTTCGCTCCTTCCGAAGTGAAAGAAAAAGAAACGCCGAAGAAGACTGGCCTCGCGCGATCATTGCACGCGAAATCGCGCCACCAGGCTCCTCCTCGATCGGCGGGTGAACGGGTCTCGATCGATCGTACGGTGGAGCGAGCGAATCGCAAAACGTTTCGCGAGACGCATGGAAGCGTTACGCACACGGGGGACCCGGGGGTTCCGGTAGTGATCGGACAGGGGGCCCAGGCCGTACGGTAGCCCGTGGGAACACGGCTTCACGCCTTCGCCACGGTGAGGTAGCACAATCGGTCCACTTTAATGCCGGCGGACGAGTAGTATTTTCCGGGGAGTGGGCCACTAGCCATGGCGAAAGTGCCGGTATATATGCCAGTGATTGGCACGATGTAACTTCAGTGTGCACCTCCGAACGATACCATGAGCACTCCACAGGTGAGCTCGCGGTCCTCCACCTAAACGCACAAACGACACCGGCTAGAACCATATTTTATATCGAAGGGACCGTTACGTAAACTGCCGGAGAAAGTTTCACAGCAAAACATAGCCACGTCGAGTTCGCTTCGACCGGGGGTAGAAGATCGTTCCACGATCTTCTACTTTACAGAGAGATCGTAAGTTGCCGGGGATCACTGGGCTGCTACCCGATCTCCTCTCGGGTGCTCCGCACAATCACTTTGTAATAATACACTATCTATCATTAGATTGTTTACAATAACACGTGTTCACATAGCTTACAGATATGCTCGGCAACCGACGATCTCAGGACAACAAATTTTGTCTTTCCCTTTCACTGCGCGCTTTCTCCGGCGCGGTAGCCTGTTTTCGAAAGAGGGTCATAAGACCACCCGCTTCTAGCAGTCACATGCTACGAGTTCCACGGGCGTCTTTCGAGAAGTAAGCTTCGGTGAACTTTCGCTAACGACGTTTTTGTCTCCAGAAACTTTTAATACTCGCCCTGGTGGCGACGAGCCTGGCCGCGGAGACGAAGGAGTCTAAGCCAGTCACGGAGACGAAAGAGAAGAGCAAACGAGGCTTAGAGTTGAGTTTAGGAGGCGGCGATTTCGGAGGTTTTCACGGGAGTCTCGGCGGACATGGTCTGAGCCTTGGAGGCGGCGGAGGAGGACTCGGCGGGCATGGTCTGAGTCTTGGAGGCGGTTATGGCGGAGGTCTCGGTGGAGGACTCGGCGGTGGACTCGGCGGAGGATTCGGTGGAGGTGGCGGCGGAGATGGTGGCAGAATAACTGGCATCACGATCCATCAGGAGAAGCAAGTTCGCGTCCCGCAGCCGTACCCGGTCGAGAAGAACATACCCGTACCGTACCCGGTCCCGGTCAAGATCCCCGTGGAGCGTCCAATACCGGTGCACGTACCGAAACCTTATCCAGTTCCAGTAGAGAAAACAATCCCCGTGCCAGTGGAGAAACCGGTCCCAGTGCCGTACAGTGTGCCCGTCAAAGTGCCTGTGTCGGTCCCGTACCCGGTTAGCGTGCCAGTAAAGGTACCCGTCCCCATCGAGAAGGAGGTTCCTTACCCGGTTAAGGTCCCTGTCGTAGTCAAGGAGTCCTACCCTGTTTATGTCAGCAGTGGCCATGGGGGCGGCGGCGGTCTCGGAGGTGGTTTCGGGGGCGGATACGGTGGTGGATACGGCGGCGGACACGAGTTGTCCTTGAGCCTTCACCACTGATTAGGATCAACTTCAACATGGATACTCATCCATACCCGATCATTTTGTATATAATGATATATTTTTTTATGGAAAATAAATATTAAATTATTAAGTGGTATGTGTTCGACACGATTCTTTCGCGACCTCGAGATCCTTAACCCTGTACGCGTATGATCTACTAAATTTTTATTCCAAATTTTCGCAGTCCATATGTGAGACACGAGCCTGTAAACGTGTTAAGATTGATTGTATGTTAGGTCATCGTAGCGTCAGCGTTTTCCTTCTATGCTTTCTATTCCTTAAGATTAGATAGTTTTCGACTTTCTTCAATTGCGAACGTTCCTGGAAAAAATCTGTTTGACGCCGGAATGCGCGTTGTAAATTGAGTTATAATTCCGTTCCTCGTCGTTTTTTGCTTGCTCCGGGTCGTTTGTACTTGTTATGCGTTGCCGCCGCGCAACGAAGAACGATTGCAATTTCTCTCGAACCAAACGTGATTACACTTCCGCTCGAACT
Organism: Halictus ligatus; assembly: GCA_028454255.1. Classification (NCBI taxonomy): domain Eukaryota; kingdom Metazoa; phylum Arthropoda; class Insecta; order Hymenoptera; family Halictidae; genus Halictus; species Halictus ligatus. The sequence continues at coordinate 13,984,401 of CM052131.1, forward strand.
TCCACTCTTCTGCGCAATTATAGTCGTTGAATGTTGTTGAGGGGATTACGCAGTGAAATCGTGTAGAAATAGAATTCCATTATCAGATTAATTTTTAGCGAGAAGGAATTCAGCACACGTCTTGTCTTTTACACGATGACAGTTCTTAATAGACTGCGGATCTTTGTGCAAAATAAAAATATTCCAAGACAATTTTCAGGGATAGAAGTTGAATGTAAGATATTTTCCTTCTCTTAATAATAGTAATACGTCAACAAAACAAGGAGATTCTAAAGATTTTGTAATTGCCTTCCGCAGCTTTGTGTCGTCTATTTGCTTTTATCATAAATGCATAAAATTCGCAATCTAGTTATTAAGTATTTAATACAGTGGAGAACTACGAAGATTTTTAGAGACATCCTTTCCGACAATTACCAATAAACCAATGAACATGTTACAGCACCGTTCCTCTCGTTGCTGTTGTTTGCTGTGATACCGTAGCCATTAAAACTCCCTTAATGAACAGCATCATACACCGACGCGCGTTGACGCAACTTCTAAAATGTATTACGTTACATGGTATAACGGCTACAATTGTTTGCCACCGGTAAACATAGTCGTTGTAGAATCGTCGAGTATTATTAATTAGCTACGGATGCGTGCAGATTGTTTCGCTAATTACGAGTGAATTACGAAATCGCACAGTCGCGGGCCACGGAGAGCGTCGGAACAGTTGCGAATTATCGCGGTGAGAACCGTTTGCTGCATAAAATTTTCATGTCCAGGCGGGATTAGGTTTCTCCTGTGTATGCGCTTTCGTCCCGGGGAACGGTCGCTTTTACTTTCTTCGACGAGCCTTTGGACGAGCCGAGACGCGGAATGCGGGATAAACACGTGGGCGGTTTTCTCGTCATTTTGCCGATGCCGTCGTCGCAAGCAACATCCGGCGCGATTTAAACGACGCGATTTAGTGTCACGGCCCGTTAACCGCGCGCTTCTTGTCTGCGTGCCGAGGACCGATTTCTCGATGCACGGTTAACCAGAAACTGTCTTACGTGAACAGAGAAACTGCAGTCCAACGTGAGCACGAGGTTATGCCTTGCGTGTTGCGGAAACAGGGTAAAGGTCAGGCAACTTCTCTTCGGCATCTGTGCTCGGAGCCTGCGTCGCGCAGTGTTATTTCGGGTCGCCTTTAAAAAGACTGTCCCTCGAAATGCGTTGCACGTTGTATGCACAATAAATTTGTACAGTACTGCGTCTCATTATACAGGGCGTTCATTTGAAAACTTTCCAGCCGAATATCTCGAAAAGTATGAAAGATATTAAAGAAGTGTGAAACACGTGTCCCCAAGGATTTCGAAGGGGAAAGACATTTTTTATTTGGGTGGCGTTTTCAAGTTCATTTGAAGGCCAACTTTGTCTTCCAAATGGAAACATATATCTTTTATTATACAATTTTCGTAGGATACTTTTTTTTTTATCTGCGCACTAGTTTCGGAGATATTTAAAGAGAAAGTGTGTAGTTTCTTTATAACTATAACAAATTTTCAAAATGTTCTCCGTTTATTTCTAGACAATTCTTAAATTCTTAACGAACATTTTTTAAGGTATCTGTTGTTTAACAGCATCATCATGTTGGAAGTAGAAAAGTTCTTCATTTAACAAAAAATTGCCGTTTTCATCTGTTTGGTTTTCAAGACTTTCTATTATAAGTGGATCAATGATATCGTCCAGTAAAAAATACAGATTGTCATATAAATTCTCTTGGAAAAACAGATGACCTATAATAGCATTTCCAAAAATGCATGCCCAAACGTTTATTTGTTCATGTCATTAAGTATTAGTTTCTCTAATAAGATGTGGATTTTCGTCACTCGAATAACGACATTTATATTGATTTACAACATCGTTTAAAAAAAAAGTGCATTCGTCACTAAAACAAATGTTTTTAATTAGATTAGGAGTGACGGTACGCGCTAATACAACTGAAAAACTTTGCGTCAAAGAATTTTTACCCAATAATATGCCTCGTTCTACGTGTCTTTAAATATTTCTGGAACTAGTGTGCTGATGAAAACAATGTATCCTACGAAAATTGCTGTTCTTTTTACGTACAATAAGGTCCCATAATAAAAAATATAGGTTTCCATTTGATAAAACAAAGTTGACCTTCAAATGACCTTGAAAACGCCATCCTAATAGAAAACTGATACTGCTTCCCTCTTTCCCCCTCGAAATCCTTGGTCACGTGTTTTACACTTTTTAAATATCTTTCATACTTTTCGAGACATTCAGCTGGAAAGTTTTCAAATGAACACCCTTTACGTGAAAGAGGTAGCCACTGTAATAGTTGAAAAATTTATTCAGAAGATCGATTGCCGAGAAATGTTGCATGCTACCAGATGAGAAGTATCGACGAGGTAGTATAAATTCATTGACATAAACTTTTTTTTTGTTTTTAATTATTTCTTTACAAGACATTTACCAATGTATTCAATTTGAAATATGATGCCAATTTGCATCATATTTCAGTAGAACCTCGATTATTCGAACCAATCAGATGCGAATTCTCTATTGTCCGAACACGTGTGTCACGTGGGAAGAATTTAAAGAAAGTTTTATGGGGACTGTGTGTATTATTTGCAGCGAGTTTAAATTAATATTAATTTTGGTTAAATACCAATTATTACTACCGGCACTAATTTTCTTACAAAATTCGTAGACGCAACTAATACTCTATTTCAAAATGGCCCAATCTTTAGCAATACAAGACAGTTTCGAAACGGAATTTATTACTGTGCGAAATTCATTTATATTTTGATGCGTCTCAGTGAATGAATAATTAATTCTCCATACACATACTGCCAAAGTTTGGCACTTTCACCCTCGGACACCCGGTAACTATACGTGTTAATGTTCACTGTTTTGAGACACTCGACGCGTCAGATTATTTTACGCTGCAGGCAGATTACTTATCGCGCACGGGTCCGTTCTGGTTGCGAAATGTACATTGTCCGTTTCAAATCTTTCGCGAGGTGAAAGTGCTCATTTAGGGGAATCGATTCGTGCAAATGTTCTCTCCAACTGGACGGCGTCCCTAAAATGACCCCAACAAACGTGGACCGTTCTACCATTAGGATCAACTTTCATTCTTTTTTCGCTGGGTTTTTCGCGCGTTCCGCAACGCTCTTACGTAGCTTTATACGCGTTAACGTATCCGTTCCGGTCCACTTCAATAAACATCGACGTCGCTCGCATAATTTTGATCGATTCGAGCGTAGTATAGATCGCAAGATACGTGGTGCGTAATCTGCCATCGTTGCGGCTCCGACCGGCGCGGCGCGAATTCAGCAATTCCGCGCCACGACGGCAGAAATAATCGTTGGAACGAGCGCAAACGTAATCTGACTTTGACGAAGGAGATTCAAGCCGAGAGTTGTGTTTTGCTCGCGGCCAAGGAACATCTCCGTTCCAAACGATCCTCTCCATTCTCTTCTGATCTCATAACAGGTAACGAAAAACATTCCACATCCGTATTTCGAGCGAAAATGAAATTACTTTAAGGGGGAATGATAATCGCATAGTATTAACGAAGATTACGGAGCACAGCTAATCTAGAATCAGACCGAGGAATCGTTTAGTCTGAAAGGTCGACAGTTCACGGAGATTCGGTTCATTTGGCACTGACGCGTTCTAGGATTATCATTTCCTTGCACCGAAGCATTTGATCAACGAGACGATGCCGGTGTTAGCGATACGGATCCATTAAAATAGATTATACAAGCTAGCTGTTTAGTTGTAAAAATAGGGGACCGCCGTCTGATGGGTCGTCAATGCTTGCAGTTATTTTAACATTAGCAGGGTCAAGGGTTCTTTGAGACAAAGCTTTTGGCTGGTCAACGACAGGTAAAAATATTCCTGTGACAGAACTCGTGCAACTACTATGGAACTTTGTTAGGAAAATAGGGGTTCTGCGTCTGACACACCTCCAATGAATGTGAGTTCAGCTATTATAGCGTTACTGGGGTTCTAGGGTCAAGGTCTCTTTGAAACGTAGCCTTCAGAATGCTCTTGAGGAGGTACTGGGAACAGTGGCTATACAGAACTGATCCAAACTATGCAGGCTGCCTCATCTGAAGATAGCTATCGAAATATTTCTTTCAGTTGTGATATCAAAAATATTTTCTACACAGTTTATACGAAGTGAGTTTACCGAATACCGAGTGTTACAGTAAAAGAACAATAAAAATTCGATGTAGCCTCTGTCCACTGCTGTCTCATGTTTCACGTTGATCGACAGGACTCAAACGTGTTATCAAACGAACGCAGCCATGAGTGAGAGTGTTCGAAAGTCATTGCGTTGTTCCTTTCCTCCTCTTTTGCACGGTCGCGGTTGTTTGCTGCGCCTATTTAGTTTCGCGTAGTAATTGCCATGATTTTTCTTTCCCCGCCAGAAATCGCTCAGCGAAAGGCGTTAAAACAGACAAAAAGGAGGTGACGTTACCGAAGCGAAAGAAACGCAAAGGACGATGGTTTCGGAATGAGAATCGCATATTCGATCGCGTATCATTCTCCCTTTCTATGCTTCCTCCTTCCTTAGCGCGGTTAATGATACTACCAGCGGAAGCTTACTGTAAAATCGGCGCGCCGCGAACAGGTTTCTTTACATAACTGCTGTGGAACAGTTATTACTACCAGATATAAACAATTTCTTTGCTCTCAGTCTTCGATCCTTTCTCTTCTGTTCTTCGCTCTTCCGTCGGGATCAACTTCCATCGATATATTTCTCTTTCTATGTTACGTATGACTTTACGTGACGTGATACACGCAAATGTATTCGTGTATGTACACACGACAAATATCATGTTCTGATTATTGATTATATCAAACCTGTAGAAACATTGGAAAAATTAACACTAATCCTACCAAGCACGAAACATATAAAAGTGAAACGTCTTATGGGAGAGAGAAGATTGGATTTGGTTAAATTTTGTACGATTTTTATCGTAATATGTGCTTAAATGAAGAAGTCAATTCAGTCATTTCCTATGAAAACGTTTGTATAATTTCAATAATTGTCAAATAGAGAACCGGTCGTTTTGGCCGTGGTAGGTTTAGCGTTAAAATAACTGAAGCTACTAAAATTGTTGGAAAAAGAAAGAAATTCTTAAGCAAACTCTTGCTTCTTGGAAGAAAGAAAATTTAGCTTCTTAGAAAATTTGTATTTCGCCTAAAGAGCTGCGGTCCCTTGATTATATGTCTGCAAATTGTTTTCACCGGCTATGGAATTTCTACGGAGATAGTTTTCATAATGTATGACTGCGTTGACGAGCGAACATCGGTTCTCCTTCATCCGGTTCTACCTCTTGTCTATGTATTCAGGATCTACGAGCTTGAGGTTTAGCGGGGACGTAAATCATATATTAAGCCTGCATCGCGTGGTTCATGTTAACGGACGCGTAATGTCCGATCGAGCCGATTTCTGGGGGACCAGATACAGCTGCGGCACGGCCCCCGCTGATATCTCGAGACACTGTCCGCGAGGATCGATAATTATTAACAGGAAGTTTAGGTCGGGTAATTTTAATCCGTTGATATTTCGAGTTCTTGCGGGATACGAATCTCGAGCACATTATTATACAGGGAGTCCCAAAAATGTTCTACTACCTTGAAAGAGATGATTCCTCGGATCATTTGAAGCAACTATTTCCTACGCGAAAATGTTCTCCGCGGCTTTGTTAAGTAGTTATTTACGGAAAACATGGACCAATCAGAGCGCGGTTACAGCGGACGGACTTCGGCAAGGCACTTTTATTGGTTTGTGTTTTTCGTGAATGACTGCTTAATAAAAACTTGACGTCAGTGATTACCCGTTATCCGAGGAAGTGGAACATTTTTGGGACACCTTGTATATGTAGATATTGTAATCAGAGTTCGAAACACACAGCTTTCTTCTTCTTGTATATTTAAAAAAAAATACTAACCTATATACTTCATTTAGGAAGGTATCTGTTTCCGTGGAATTTATATGAGGTATTTTAGAATCTGTATAATGAAAATTCCTCGAAAACAATTTACTTAGAACGTTTACTACGAAAGCATCTATGAGAGGAACCATCGTTTCAGCTCTGAATCACTTACATAAATATTACAATTATTATTCATTTTTGCATAATTTCTTATACCTACCTAGAGAAAGAAAAACATACAACGATATTGTTTGCGGTGTTCGCGTGTAAATCCAGCGATTCGCAAGTGTCGACCGCGCTTTTAGCAGCCAGGTATAGATTAATTTGTGAATGGATTAATATTCGGCGGAAATGTAACCGGTCCGCGTGTATCCGAATCACTAATTAAAAGATTTACGCGATAATGCGGCGTTCGCTAAGTGCCACCACGCTACGAGCACAGTTTTCGCGATGCGAATCGCTTATCATACACGGTTAATGTGCAGACTCTGTAACAGAGGCGCGAACTATAATTTAACAGGGAAGAGGAGCACGCCGTGTCTTGATGAAAAGAATGAGGAGGAAGTCTTCAAAATTTTCGAAGCGTAATTATAGCTGCGCTTTGAGGCACGTTGTCCCGTTGTGCTATTTATCATCTAACTCGCGAAGAGTGCTGCCGTGAAACTTTCGGAATGAACGACGCTCGAAATTCTATTAAAAGTAAAAGATGTCTGTCCCGCTTCCCCGTTTTACACCGTCCGCGAAATTTTTATTAAAACCGGTTCTCGCTTGCGGTCATCGCCGGGCTTCATGAAATTTATAACACGGCAGGCTGCAGGATTGATCGATCTTGGCCGTTCTATCTCGAACGACCTCGCGCGATCAATACCGCTATCAATGGGAGCCCGTCATTATGTACCTATCGGCACACACTCTTACGCGGCGTAAGCGTGGCAAATGGGAACCGCTTTCTACTAATTGCTTCCGCAGATTGAACTCGCGTCGACTTCTACCGATTACAGAGTTATACTTCATTTCGTACTACCGAGCAGAGCTACTTCCGAGTATTGCCCCCCGGGTTTATTTGATCGGTCGGAGTTGCCGGTACGTATCAGCGTGTTCTCCGCGAATCGGAACGCGGATTCGGCTCGCGCCGGGAAACAAGAAGATCCGATTCCCGCGAAACTATTTTGAGATAGGTAAGACAATTCGCGGCAGCACAGCGGGGGCTAATGTTTTATGCATTCGCGACCGAAAGTGTGTCGAAGAATTTAATTTTCCTCCAATTGTACAGGCGCTTCCGCGATAGCTACAGCGCACAGTGCCGTGAATGGCCATTTTCGGTGGAAGAAAGTCGTGTCAGAAAATGGATATAACATTCATATACTCTTCTTCCGGAATGTTTACTGATCCTAATTATACCCATAATAATTCATTTAATAGCGATGTAAGTATCGAAATCAATACGTGAAAACTCCGAACCGTAATACGGCGAAATCGTACGTTTATATTTGTTCCAAAGAAAATTATGTCACAGCAGCAAATATGAATCTTTAAGCTTCTATGCACGATATTCTATGTTAACATAAGTAAATATTTACATCAATGTTCACAAAGTTCGTTAATAAAGTCCTCTACAATAATTTTTAGAGATTTTTTAAGTACCAGTTTTCTATGCCGGTTAGTTGACTTTAATAGAGCAGAACTAGAAAGTATCAAAAGATCCGATCTTGAAATTTTTATTGTATTACGTTCAAACTATGAAAAAGGGATAATTTAAGGGATTTTCTGACAAAAATCTGCTGCAAATATCTGCTAACCTGCCTGTCAGAATCTTTGAAAATCTTAGTAACACCGTACGATGGGCTGAGTGGGCATTCTGGGAAAGCAGAAGGAAGTGGCTCCACAAATGATGGTAACACGGCTAGACGTTTCTTCGAAAACTTCAAAAATAGCAGGCATTAATAAGGAACTTTTTGATCAGTTACAGTGAACAAATTATTATTTCATAGTATAGAAATAAGGAAATCATGCCTACTGCCAATTGGCATGATGTCTGAAGAAGCTCAAGAATCTCGCAACAAAGACATAAGAAGGTTTAGGATTGGCCACACATCGAAGAATTCGCGTGTATCTTCAAAGTACGACTGAATCTCAATGCTGTTAATTACCTCTGATTCCATCATAAATTATTATAGGGTGATACCATTAAAAAAAAAATACAAATTCGCTATCGAAAGGTGTATTAGATCTACTTTTAACAAGAACTATAATTTACATAAAATTTTTCAATATAAATATTATTTTTAAAGCTTCTACATGTGTTGAATCTGATTTCATGACCTAACACAAAATTTTAATCGGTTTGAAGAAGTGTGAAACTATCTATGATTTTTTTCCACCTAGAATGACTATTCGCGACGCTGCGCGGCCGTGGTAGGTTTAGTGTTAAATATTTACAGATTTGGGTAATAAATCGTGCGGTATATGGATCGATCCAGATCGAATATATAATAACAGAGAATTCAGATATCGGTTCAACCGAATTACCTGAACAGGTAAATATGATGCAGATCGTATTGCATTTAGCCGATCCATTTTTTTGTATTATTGAAAACCATTGTATTCTCATAGAAATTTCTTCTTTGCACTCATACTTCGCATTCGCTCGGTATCGAGCGCAGCGATTTTTCTTAATTTTTGTTCCTTTCATTGCTGCTTCATTTCCAGCCGAGAATTTCTACCGTCCGTCTCGCCATTGGTCCACGGGGCTAAAGAGGAATTAATCAGCATTCGTGGAACACGATCGTTTGTGCTCGGTTACCGGCCGGCGAAGAGATACGTGCCGGTTGTTTAATTTCTTTTGAGAAAAGACTGCCTTTTATGCGTCCGGGGGAAAGAACGGCGCGGACGCGGACGCGGGCGCCGACCTCGGCATGCATTAACCACGGTCAAGGAAGCACGATCGCAGTCGAAAGTACGAATTTCAATTACTCATCGCGGACAGGCCGCCCGGGGCTCCTTTGAGACAAGCGCGATTCTTTAAGCGGCCGATAATAGGATTTCCTCGGCTCTTTAATTCCTCGCAAGAGCGAAACTGAGTAAACGTCCCGCGCCTCGCCGAGGCGATCGATGAGCCTGCGGCCGGGCCAATGACTTACGATTTGCACGGAAGCTTCCGAGATTTTTGCACACTTTTGTACAACGAAAAGCTTTCAGGTGGTTTGGAATAATACATGTGCAAAGCCTGAGCTACCCTCTATAGCGAGCATTCGCCGCCCCTTAACTGGCGACTGATTGAATCTGAGCTTTTATCTGATCCACCGACTCGCCTCCTCTCGCCTTGCGATTTTTACCAAGTTTATTTACAAACCCGCCCATTTATTCGCTAGCCGATTTTAACCATTTCACCAAGCACCCATTAATATGCATAACAGTATAAAACGTTATATACACAGGACTTTAAATATAGCCAGGGGAAAGATATCTTTTAAAATGTAAGTGCATTTTTGTAAGTTAAGTATTCAGCGGCGGTAGACAGTTTTCTATTTGAGAACAATTGTTTGCATGGTTGTAGAATAAGTGTTGGGTGTATCTATAATTACTAGTTTTTCGTATGTTTTCTTCAGTAATTTATGAAATTGTACTCGTTAGTATATTGTCGATAGATATTGCGCACAGAGGTATTACAACTGATTTGTAGTTGCTCGTGTAGCTTCAATTAAATTTCATAACGTGTCCACAAAGTCATTATGGCCGAACTTAAATCAGGTTTCCCTCGTTATACTTTTTACCGCGATTCTACTAGCATGACTAAGAAGGACTCTTGTTTTACTACCGTGGTCTAGACTGAGTCCAATGTGTTTTCGCAGATTATACTTGTACTACACCGGTTTCATTCGCGTTATGAAACCGTCTCGATCGAGTGACCGAGCGTGTTGCCATTTATTTTTACATTGAAATCCTATTACCCGTATCAATCTGGTTTCCTTGTAGATTCAAATTGGTTTTATTTTCAACATAATATCCATAGGTTTGTAAATACCAATGTTTTCTTATTGTTTATCATTCATATGTATGACAACATTAAAAATATCATATATCCACGACTCAGAAAGTCGGATAGTTCGAATATATGGAAATCCGGAATAAAATTTCAAGAAAAAAAAAAAGAATAAAGAATAGTGTTCTCAGTTGCGATTAAAATTCTTTTCTCATGTTTCAAGTCTCGTTAGGGATCTAGAAATAAATTTATTATTGCCAGACTGCAGAACTTTTACTTTTATGATACACATTGCAGTTAGTATATTGATTTCCGTAATTATGGGATAATATACGAAAGATAAAGTGAAGCGATGTTCGGTTATTTTCACAGTATACGAGTTTCTGAAGATTTTCATACGCCACGGACGCATAAAGATTTACAATCTAGTTGTTGCATATTTTAGCTGGAATGCGTTTCTGGTGTCCTAGTTTTAAACTCATTAGGGATTGACGTGTCGTAAACTCAAGATGTAACACATTAATTCACGGGTTAGTTAAGCATTTGCATGTTGAATACAAGAGCCAAGATTATCCCCTGCCATATTTTACCCCCACGTGCAATATACAGGAACTTGATTTACTATTTCGTGGACTGGAATGATCTTCTACAATAATTAAGGATACTGTAACCCTCTACTTCACAATATCGTATCATCTTTGAGGCAGAATCGGATAAACTTGAACGCTATGAATTTATTTCACATTAATGTGCGCTATCAAATGTTACTGCTAAAGTAAATGAAACAAGGAATGCAAACTTATTTTTCTTCCAAAGAATTATTAATGATCGACCGCTCTAATCACTGCAACTGTGAAAGATATCACGATCACTACATATTTCATCAAAATAGCATTACAGCCATGAGTAATACATAGTATATTATAGCGATTTAAGAGCTTATTTGTAAGGTTCTGACAGGTGAAAGATTAAGAAACAACAAGAAGTTTGGAATGAAGTCGTGTAAACAATGAAGTAACAAATGTAACTACATAGTTACAGCTATCTAGGCAGATGCAGCACTTCGCGTGCTTTGTGCTACGAACTAATACCATTGGAAGTGGTAGAAAATGCAATACAGAGCGGTAATTCAGGAAGCTTGTTGCATTTCATCGGTGAAACAGCATATCTTGTTTAGATGAATTCCCTGTACACCTGGACCACCTAGTTTCAATATTAAAATGGATGAACCCGGAGGATGCACAAGTTGCCCCTATCCTGGAAATCCATACAGGATTTCTGAACCGTATTGAATTCAGGTGTATGTGTACGATAAAATACAATTATAACGGTGTCGCAGATACAAGAAAAATTTATTTCTAGACTCCGATTTCCACCCATCGGTGAGCTTCCAAAATGGACTTTAAATGTACAACACGCTCGCGCACCTAATACATTGAAGCACGTACTAACATAAAACTTGCACGAAAGAATGAACGTGATTATTGTGATTAGCTAATATTAATCGCGTATAGCGCTCGGTAGTATCTCCGTGAATATCGCAAGGGCAATTCAAGTGACTGATATCTTCTCGTTACAGGAAATTTTCGAGCCGAGAAGACGCGGTTCGACTGGCAGGCAGTGTATCGATCGCTTGACCCCAGGAACAATTGGCTCGGTTCAATTACGCAAACTGAATTTTCGCCAGCTGCCCGATGCGAAAGTGTTGGATTATTGCTGAAAATCCTATTGACAGTGGCGTGTTCACCGCAAGGGCGTAAATAGGGCCGGCCGTGCGGTACACATACAACGTGGAAATCGTGAATTCGCCGGTGGTCAGATCATAATTAGCTAATTGCGTTCGGCAGCTATTCTTGATAAACCCGAAGCCGTCGATACGATCGGATTTCCTTTTCTCGGCGGATCTCGGAACGATTTGAAGCCGGTATCGCAGTGTCACCGTCTAAATCAATATTTAGCTCCTCCGCGCTACCATCCCCTTGGTAAAACAATAGCTCTGTGCCATCGGCGCTTTTCCGTATACTTAAAAGCGCCTTATCATCACTCACGGCATTCGAGATTGCGCGGGTGAACGTCGCGTCGCTTTAAAAGCATCGCGGCAATCCTATCGCGATCTCTGTAATCGAACAAAAGGCATGGTTATAGAGAGGGGGGAGGGGAGGATGAGGAGGATGAGGGGTACGGTAGTGTTATTGGATCGTGGCTCGACTTTCTTACGATCAGACTTTCTTTACGGATAGATTCCTCGGCTTAACATTCTTCACGAATGTCGTGCCGGAGAGTTTGACTCTTGGTTGTTCACTTGCTCGGAAAGGGCCCCGGCTATAAGTCACACATAACACACAGCCGTACCTGGCCTGTCCGTGTGACGGGTCGACGGCGTCGTCGTTGTGCAGGACGTCGTCGCCGGGAGAAAGTTATTTGGCTCACTTCGCAAACCCTGATAGAAGTTTCACAAGAATTCTCGGTTTGCCGTAGAACAAGTACTTGGGAAACGTACGAGCCCGGCTTTACGGTTTCGCGATTGGCACAGATACGAATACGGGCACAATGAGAAAATTTCGATCGGGTATCTGGCTCCGCGGCGCACGCATCCCGCAAGAACGGTTCTGCAAGTATCGGACACGACGCGTTTCTAACCCTCGTCCGTCATTTTTGCAACTCAATGTGTTCCCCGTGTGTCGAATTGACGGAATGGCAAAACATCGGATGAAACAAAACGATAATAATTCACTTTGCGAATTATTTGATTGTGAACAAAGCAATACTTACATAATATACTGCTCTCATATTCACATTTCTCTTCGTCTTTTTGTGGGGACACTTAAAGTCTGTTGCTTACAAAACACCACCAGAAAGCGTCAACGATATGCTTCGCAGAATTGTATAAGAATGTAGAGCTATTCGAACAGATACCTTAAAAAATGTTCATTGAGAATTTGAGAACCGTCCGTATTATTGTTTAGAAAAAAAAACGGAGAAGATTTTGAAAATTTGTTATAGTTATAAGGAAACTACAAACTTTCTCGCAGTATAAGTATGACCCGCTCTATTTCTTTTTAAATATCTCCGAAACTAGTGCGCTGATAAAAAAAGTATCCTACGAAAATTGCTGGTCTTTTTACGTGCAATAAAGTCCCATAACAAAAGATATAGGTTTCCATTTGGAAAACAAAGTTGACCTTCAAATGACCTTGAAAACACCTCCCAAATAAAGATCTGATACTGCCCCCGTGTTTGACAAATGTTTGACACTTTTTAAATATCTTTCATACTTTTCGAGATATTCGGCTGGAAAGTTTTCAAATAATATATAGGTTGTTATACAAGAAATGGTATATGCACAGGCATAGAAGTATGAAGGTGCGACACGAATAAAAGTATGAATGCAACGCGAGAAGAATGAAGAAACGACTGAAAGTATGGCTTGAATGCGTGAGCGAATGAATGTGAAGTATGCATCTAATCGATCGGCAGTGAATAAATGAAATTGTATCGAGCAGGATGAAAACAGAATACGAATATGCTCATACAATCGAAAAACGTTCAGTATGTCAGTGGGAAAATTGATTTTGAAACCCAGATAAAGTAGTGTTTCATCGTTTCAATAAAACCTCGGTGTGCAAGATTTTCCATGTAATGGCGAAAGCATTAGTTACAATGATTGTTTGTACCACGGAAAATAATCTTCGAGCCGCTCGAGCTTGCACGACCCAGGCGAAACTTTCCGCTGGAAGATATAAGTCTATTGTATTGAGAAATGGAAGATACCACGGCTTAATAGCCAAGACAGTGGGAGGATTGGAATCAAATTAAGGGAGCTACTTTACGTTTAATCCCCGGGTTAATTTAAAGTGGGAACTTGAGCCTCGAAATCCTAATGGATAAACCTAGGAGTATTCATTCGCCAGCACTCGAAACAGAATGCGACTGATAACGGATTAGAACGCGCCGTGATAAACGGTACTCCTTAATTGTTATTAACATTGATTTACATATTTAACGACCGTTATTTATTGGAAAGCGTCGACTTAGGTGGCGCGCAGCGTGATATTTTAACGATCTGGCGGAACGAAATTATTGCGTTGAAGAAATATTTATTTTTGACGTTTTTATTGGCATTTCTGGTAATGAAAACTGGAATATTCAATTTACACGGGTAATAATTACATTTTACATTTCATGCATTTATAACGAAAATGAGAATTGCAGAATGCCGATACATTTCTTTCGGTTTATTAAAATTATTCAATTCACTTGTTCAAATTCAATTTTTTCCTGTTAGGATGTAGAAATTGCGCGGTTCATGAAAATAGACAGGAACAAATTGCGATTTGTATCGATGTAACGATACCTCACGAGCCCATTAAAATCTCCCACTCGAAGCGGCGAGATAAAATGAAGCTTTGTCTTCACAAACAGCAGAACAATATTACGTGCTAATGCCTCTAAATGTCACCTTCAGAGAATTCTATAGAAGCGTATTAAGTAATATCTACTGCAATGCCAACAAGCTTCCCCGTGGAATTCAATCACGGGAAATATAACAGGAATTGATCGATCGATTCCTGTCGATATTTCTCTGTCAAAGTCGACAATAAACAGCAGGAATTAGAGCTCCAATTTAGTTTATTGTTATGATTTTTAGGACGCATTCGAGTCGGTTGAATTTCTATTGTTTTCTTGAGCTATTCCAATATATTAAACATGAAATGTTTAAAGACTTTATATGCATGTGTACTTTAAATTCGTTATTGATTAAGGAAGATACCGACATATCGAAGCTAGGTATACGGTCTATTTTTTGATAACATAAAGTGGTAACAGTACAGTTACAATTGAAATTAATTTGTAATAGATTTGTTGTAATGTTGATCTTAATGAAGTCGGGTAACCCTGTGCTGTATGATTTTTGTTCGCAACGACTATGAATCAAATTTTTTGGTCCACTTTCAAGTTTATACAAGAAATAAAGAACGCGCAAGAGGAAACTAGGATAGGTGAGGAATTTGAATGTTGTTAGAAATTTATCATGCTGGGCTTAAGATTTTCCTGTTCGCTCGAATTTCTCTTTGAAAATTTACATTCTGCGAGGGTGGCGATGCAATCGAGTAGCAGAGGACTTGATACAGCCCGTCGTTATAACAATTGGCCACCGGAAGTAGAGCCGCGTCGGTTTTTGAGCCGAAGACAAATTTCCTCCGGGACCAGTTCACGAATCAACTTTTTAAACTCTCTGCTGGGAGGTTCGTTAGCGATAACACGAGCACGTCTGTACGCCGCAGGCGCAAGAACTTTTGAAAGGGTGGCGAGCCTTCGGAAATTACAGGCGACACGACCCTTTAGGGCGTATTCACAAGTTTTTCTTCGTCACTTGTAATTCAGAACGAGGCGTCTGACGTAGCGAATGCACTCGTTTGCGTTACGAAACTTCTAAATTGATACTTAACGCTGCATCCGTAACTATTTATTATCGCGACGTTAAATGTCGCAACGTACTCGCCCCTTTGTCTAATTACGGCCGGTGGTAAAAGAAATTCTACAATTCGCTGCTTATTAAAAGGGTCAGTCTTCTATAAATTTTAAACAAGCGTTCTGCCAGAATTTACAGAAGTAATTGCAATTTTATATTCTGGCGTGATAATGCTGCTGTTCACACCGCAAAACCAGCGAATCCGTTTCTCGTTTTCAAAAAGTTAGACACTATTTTGAGGCGACCCGCATACTTATCCGATTTTAACATTATTCTAAATTTTTCGGTAGAATGTCCAAATATATTTATCCGGGCGGATGATAATTTATTAAGTTCTCGCAAACGTAATTGCAGTTTTCGTCGCTTTAACCTCTGTGGCCTATTTTTAAGTAAATTGTTATTTCAATTTTAACGTGTTCGTGTATAACGCATTGTAATGCGGTCACTGTATTGGTTATTGCAAGCGACCTTTGCTTTTATAATTTCGCGATGTCCACTTGACACTGTCGAAGTGAAGATGTAAAAATGCAGGTTCCAGTGATTTTATCGAATGCGATCCAAATGGGTCGCACAATTATAAAAATTGCTTTTAATATTAATCGAAATAATT
Organism: Halictus ligatus; assembly: GCA_028454255.1. NCBI lineage: Eukaryota > Metazoa > Arthropoda > Insecta > Hymenoptera > Halictidae > Halictus > Halictus ligatus. The sequence continues at coordinate 14,000,414 of CM052131.1, forward strand.
TTATTTTACGTGCTGATATAAAAGAAGATTTCAATCAAGGCGCAACTAAAAATGTTTTTCAAGATTACCTACCTCATTCATTATAATGAATTCTGCTCTCTTTGTAAATCTGTGCAATGGGTGTTTACTATTTGCGTTTTATTTTTGCACAAAAAGGAGACAATTGCAATATTTAAATTGTATTTACTGCAACAGAAAGGAAAGTGAATTTCGAAATAATATTACCATTTTTCGTGTTTCACCTAATCTAAGACCACGCGAGAGGCTATTAAGTAGGTTAAATAATTAGACCAGTAATGTAGACAAAACAGTTCAAGTGGAATATGCACCTAATATGTTAGTTCTGATTCCATACATTGAATCGGTTGATCAAAGGGATGTGCGTAGTCTGTACCTTGTCATTAATCAATCAGACAATTCAGATCATTTCAACATTGATCCTTGTTAGTATTCACTTTGGCCTTTGGTGTGTGACTATACTATTGCATCTATAATATTCCATGGGTTGTGTTGTCTACAGTTTAATGAATTGAATTATTCATCACGACGTTGTTTAAGAGATTATCGCATTAACATCAGTATTTCACGTCTGCTACATGCTGTGATTGTTTCGGGGCAACAATGTTGGGACGTGTCCATTTTTACGTCAATTTTTCTATCCGGTATTTTATGAAAAGCGTAAAAACAATTTTTCTCAAGGAAATAGTTTTGCGCAATATTTATCCTTAATACTAATCCCAGGAAAAACTATTTCGTTCTTCATTATTTCTTTATGAAATTTTGACCGATCTGTTTGTGACATTTTTCTTTAATATTTGCTTGTCAACAATCTCTATTAGTATACTTCTTATTTTATCACTTAAATAAAATATTAATATTACTTTTGCTCGCAATATATATTTGTAACGTTAGATACCTTACTTAATAACTTAATAACATAATTACATTATATATAAGAAAACTATAAAATCTGAATTTCCAATTATTATACAATGATTTTAATAAGGAAAGCAACTGATCCAACAACTACATAAAAATTTATAAACATAACTAACTAACAAATTAAACAAAAAATATACTCTAACATGTATTATTCGTGAAAATAGTGTGCGAAACCATCCGGCCCATCTAGATTAAACCTTTTCTAATCACTAACAATAACACGACGCCACATTTTTTTCCAATGTATATGCTCTTGTCCAAATTTCAGACGCTCTGATTTATGCTGAGAGGTTAAAGGTTGTTTTGTTTTCAATTTCATTCGACCTAAGTGCGGACATTCTTTTATTGTCCTTTGCGCATTACGTATATTTGTATGTACGCCAGCTACTTTAGCAATTAGTCATGCTGTTCCCGAAGAATTCGAAGCTACTTTTAAAATTGCACGTTTTCTGCGATTGCTTAATGCTTTCGGTCGACCGGAACTCTTTTTTGTACCGTATGTTTTGGGATTTTTTAATAAATTATACACAACTTTTCTGCTCCCACGTATAATACGTGCAATTTTCGAAACCGAGTAATTCTCTTTACGCAATGTCAAAATCGTTTTATATTTCAACATTGGATAAAGATTTTCCACTACCATAGTGTAATTTCAATAGAAGATAATAAGAAACACACACAATATTTAATGCGCAGTAACACAGTACACGATACAATAACAATATAACGGTCCAATGTCAACTGCAGAGAAAGAATTTCAAGACTGTGCCATCATTTTGTTGCGTCGGTGACCCCTGATGTTTACATTTAGACTAGCGTAAGTAGCCTTGAAGCTCCACCGAAGTACATACACGGAGAGAAACATATCAAATGTCATCACAGTTTTCAGAAATAGCAATATTTAGGGGTGTGCCATCTTTTTGTCGCGGAGTATACAGGGTGGTTGGTAACTGGTGGTACAAGCGGAAAGAGGGCGATTCTACGCGAAAAAAGAAGTCGAAAATATAGAATAAAAATTTTTCGTTTGAGGCTTTGTTTTGGAGAAAATCGAGTTTGAATTTTCGCGAAGTACACGTGCACTTGATCACGTCTCGTTATAACGGATCTCACTGTAGATCGTTGTCTCGATTGACGTTATGTTGATAAGCACTTCCAATGTGACAGAAGTGTTTTCCTACCTATTAGGTTGCGAGCAATTAAAAGAAAAGATTATTGTAGCCTTTCATACTTTAAAACAATCGAATACGTTAGAAAGTGTTCATAGAAATTTAATTAGAAGAGCAGAAGTATGTGTTCGGCAGAATGGGCAACATTTTCAGCAATTTTTGTAATAATAAACTTTATGATTACTTCATATTATTTCATTATGTATCCCTAATTTTCCGTTACAGCAAAAACAAACTTAAACTGCGACAATATCCATCGAGACAACGATCTACAGTGAGATCCGTTATAACGAGACGTGATAAAGTGCACGCGTACCGAGCGAAAATTCAAAGTCGATTTTCTCGAAGACAAAGCCTCTAACGAAATTGTTTATTCTATATTTTCGACTTCTTTTTTCGCGTAGAATCACCCCCTTTTCGCTTGTACCACCACTTACCAACCACCCTGTATAATTGACATATCGGGACGTTACGGTGCCGATTGCTTTCTCGACATTTCCGAGCCGGTGTGGTGGTTTCGAGGAGTGTCTAGGGTTTAATCAGAGCGCTCGCGGCGGCGGGAAATATCAATGTTTTCGCGTGGTTGTAATCGTAACGTGCCGGTTTCGAGCCGGCGTGAATCTGGAGCTTAACGGTATGCTGCATATTGTTTTATCACGCGGGAATCTCTCTGCGCGATATACAAGGCGAACCCGGTAAAACTGTGGCACGGGGCACGGTGCCAGGGGCCGTTCTCTCGCGTCAATAAATCTGACCGAGTACACCGGCGTTTTAAACGCGATGTAAACCACCTGTAAAGTGCTCGCCTCTGCATGGCTACCAGGCCAACTTAACTGGACGGCCGTGTGTCAGCCAGAGCGGCTGTTACACTTCTGGCTAAATGAGACTCGTTCTACCGCGCGCGCGCGGGCTCCAGCTTTTTTTGCGATTCCGTTGACTAACATTACACGCGGCCGGGATTTCTCAATTGTTGAACCGTAGTAGAGTGGAAATATCAACCGTGTCGCACGACCGTGGCGGAGCTCGTTCCGTTTGAAAACGGGACCGGCTGTGGAACCGATGGAAATCGTTTGATTTGTTTTTTTTTTCGGAACTAGCTTTTTGCTTAGCTAATTAGGAGAAAGGAAATGACTAAATGTCCCCGTCGCAGAATTTTAGGTGAAAGAAACTGTGCGGGTGAAAAGTTGTACCGTTTCAGACGGTGAACGTGGGAATGCAGGTAAATGATTTCTTGCTTGACGTTATTATCATGGTTAGTTGAAGACCATTCACATTTTGTTTCTTGCCGGTTGGCAGTGCACGGACAACGGAGATGAACTAGAAGACGAACCGGCTCATCAGGATAACAATTTTCTAAAGACGGCTTTCTTTCGCAGAGAAGTAGTATTTTAAATGTATGAGAGACGTGTACACGTGAGCGGTATGCTAAAATAACGTGTCTACTACAGTATAGAGTGAATGGAAGGTATTTGCAAAAATTCTTTCATCTAGGTCTCGTAAGCTCAGATTAGTAAGAGACTCCGGTAAGATGTGTAAAGATTGCTAACCCATTGCGCGCTGTCGGTGACGAGTAAACTCCGGATCTTTATAAAAAATAGAAATAAATAACCTTTGTAAATTAAATATATTGACGTCCTTAAATTCTTTTAATCATGGTACTATTTTGCAATATTTTAAAATCCGCAGTAATGTCTGGTACTAGCAATGAGAGGTTGGCAGGGCATTGTTGCACTACATACCGTCAATTGAACCACTAAATACAGTTCGAATTATATCGTGTTTAGTGTCATTTCAATCAGAAAAATGCCTCGAATAAGTTGGCGAAAGCCCATAAAAAAATAATGAAAAATAAAGAAGTTTTGTCGGTTTACGCGTCATGTTTACACTTTACACTGCTCGGTGACCCCTCGGCGACCCTCGCGGGGTATACCCCCAGTGGAGAGGATAGGCGAACTGAGCAAAATCGTGTAGCTCCGTTCGGCGTTAGATCAAGACTGTACTGTATTTAGTAACTTTTTAGTAAAGCGGTTCTTCAATACCAATCTTGAAGCTACAAAGATCAATAAACAATTTTTATAGCGTCCCAATTGGTCTGCTCGAGTAGAGTAGCTAGACTTTCTAAGATTAATCCATTAATAAAGATAGTAGCCTCGCAAGAACTGGTGTAACTCGCCGAGGATAAAGAAGCTAACGAGTTTACACGATTAGCTCTGGAACGAATTATTTTACCGCTTGGCTTCTAATTTTTGTTGAATTGTCTGTTTTCTATTGAAGTCTAAGTTTCGTCACTTATGTACATCTTACAAGAGATCCTCAGTGACAAAGATCAACTAAAAATATTCGTTTCGATTGGTATACGCGTTTTTCGTGTTAAAAAAAATATATTACTACGCACGCATGAAAATCCGCGATCTGTATAGAAGTGTTAAAAGTTTCGGAAGATTTGTAGAAGCTGGAAACGTTTTAAAACTCTCTCGGGAACACTGAAACTGTAGACGCGTCCGCAACACCTTGCATTCGCCGCGCAGAATTTCAGAAATATCTCCGATAAAAATACTCCCAGCGTTGAATTATCTATTTTTCGCGCAGCAAATACGTACCATCGCGGAGTTCACGCAGCATTTGCGGTCGTTCGAAAATATTTATGTCGCCGAATAATTTCTAACGCGGAGGGCTTAAATTTCTCTTTTTCGGTTGTTCGAAGAACAAACGGATTCGGGTTCTTCTCGGTCCGCTCAGCTGCGTTCCGCGTTCGTGCGATTCAAATCGCATAGATCTGAACGAGGTCGCAAACCACGATGTCAAGCTTTATGCCGGTCGTTTTACGAATCGTTTCCTGGATATTCGGAAAGCTGCGGAGCCTTCCCTCCGTAGAATCCCGCTGGATGACGGCACAAGGGGGTATATAAGAGGGATAATATCGTGTCTAGTGGGATTTGTCGGGGGTAAACAGAGTGCACGGCTGCTGCAGGCAAACGTATTACCGGAGAATACCTTGCACATACATACATTCGCCTTCGTCGCGCTGCGCCGTTTCTTTCCACCGCAATAGATACTGTTCCCACGTGCTACACTGGACGAAGTTTCCATAAGGACGTTATGATTAAAGATCGTCTTGGAATGGAAGATAACTTTTATTTCGCATAGAAATCGGCAATCTAATAATTAACATTAAACCTACTACCGCCGGTCAAAATGACCGTTCCAGGTTTTTTATCTCACGATTACTGAAATTGTAAAGATGCTTTCGTGGGAAATGACGAAATAAATATAGGGTGAGTCACCTAACGTTTGCACCTCAAATATCTTTGTTGTTTCTAAAGATACGTAAAATATGGTAAGGACAAAGTTGAATGGTACAATGGGGCTGACACGATGCCAAAAAAATTTGTTTTTCTGTCATTTTTTTAGACATATCAAGGCCACCTTGACTTTTTTTAATAGAACCACCTTTTTTTAAATACCTACAATGATAGACCCTTTCATTAGGAATTCAGTGACTATATTATTCTGAGGTCATTCAAGGTCAAGGACAGAAAAAACGTATAAGATTTAGAATATGAAAGCAGAATACGTTTATCAGGCTTGAGACTTGTAGTAAATAGTAAACATACTATGGTCGTAGTTAAAGTAAACATACTAAGGTCCTTCAATGTTATTGTTATTCAACATTCTTATTTACTATCAGTTTGTTTCCAAACGCGATTCCGCTATGTCTTATACAATGACTGAAAAGTGTAATGTGATCACGATTTAGTGTGAGCGTAGACACAATACAGCGCAGGACCGATTACTTTATGAAGAAAGGTACCCCGAGCGAAACACTCCTTCTAGACAGACTTTCATTAATACTATTATTTACAGGTTGTTTCGAAGTACTGGAAGTCTACATGCAAGACACCACAAACGGAAGAATCCTACGACTAATGAAGACAATGAAATTAATATTTTAGCAGCTAAAGCTGCCAATTCTCACGTGAGTACGAGAACAATTTTCTGGGAAGCAAACCCTTTACCTCTGTCCCTGTCCTCTGTTCTGTCCAATTACTGAAAAGATTACTCTAAAGATGCTTTCGTGGGAAATAATAAAATAAATATATATAGGTATTAGTCGCTTTTAAGGCTCAGTAGGTTTAGTGTTAAAGTCTAGTCTTTGCATTCGCATCAACGTCGTGGATGCAAGCCGATACGCGCAGGAGTATACCTCTGCTGGTAACTAATTGGGCAAGTTTTCAGACAGTGTATCTTCACACACCGGCGTTCGCTCTTTGCGGACCTGTCATCTAGGCAGTTCGATGATAACCTTGTCTTTGTTTCGATGAAATTAGCTTCCGGGGTCACGGATTACCGAGTTACGACTGTTTCCGACGCGGCGGCAGCTAACGGCAGTTGAAAACCCGCGGTGACACCGTGCGGCTCGCGGCGGGAACACACGGGCCATTTAATTAAAATCATTCCGTCGAGAGACCCGAGAGAAATCTTATTCGCGGGACGCGTAACCGTTCCACGGGAATATTAACTACTGCATGCCGAGGATGCGTTTGTTCCCGCGAGCGTGTAATATTTGCGGCCGCGGCGCTCCATTCCGGAAACGCCTGCGAGTCACAAAGTTGTCGCTGTTCGATACCGTGACCAGAATGTAATGTAATATGTGCCTCGCGGATACGCCGGGCTCGCCGCAGCTCGGGATCGCGGGTGCTTTTTTAATCTCGCGGTATGCGCCCTTTGATGCGCGTTCCTCGATCCGTATGCGCACAGCCTCCAGTCTTTTCGTAACGCGATCCTACGTAGGCACGAACGAGCCGGCATATGAAGGCCCTAGGAGGTTCGTCATAAACGCACGGTTGAAGGTCAATTTACAGTATACGGCACGGGCCGGGGCACGTACCGTCCACAGAAAGAAACCGGCACCGACCAACATTATGCCGAAGAATTTTTTGCCGGCGCCGAGTTCGTTCGGTTGACGGTACGTGCCCCGTATAGTGTAAATTGACCGTAACTGGATTTACTTTAGTTTTATTTTTTTTCTGCAAATCGAAAGTACTTACAGTGTCTAATAGGGTGTGCGAGAACCCGAAATATCGGGTCGGGTCGGAAACACAATATTTTTTCGGTCCCCGAAAATTGCGAGATTCTTGAAAGTGTCGGGATTCGCGAAAAAGTCGGGATTTTCGAAACCCGATTCTCGGCCCGACTCGACCCGACCGTCGGGTTCTCCGAGTGTTTCAGACACGTGCTCTCAAGATGTTGCGATGGAATTCGCAAACGTACCGAAGTGGTAAATCATTTACTGTGACGCAGAGTGATCCTATTGGCCAATTCAGCTGGACAAAAGTTATTTTGAAAAATGTTATCTACGTAAAAACCATTTATTGCCCCAGGTAGTTAAATATGCGAGGGAAGAAATTCCCTGATATTGGTTTTCATCGTTTATGCACTCGTGAAGTGTCCTGTCAAATGTTAGGAATTATTATGGAACACCCTGCGCCCTTAAATTTCTCTGAAATAATTTTTGTGTTTCAACCCCTTAACTTGTACGCGCGAGTTAATTCGAACGCGCTAAACAGGCCAAACTGTGCACACTCGAGATAATTCGAGCGACGTTGTATTTTATGCTGCTATAATTTTTCACACTCGAATATAATCGAGAATTGAAAATAACAATTTGAAAGCAAAGAAAACAAATGGTTTTATTGATATTTATCATTTACATGGGATTGTAAGCTATAACACTTATTTATTCAAGAATAAAGTATAGCCTGAAAATAAGCCTATAAAAGCCTAAAAAATTTATTTTTTGGTCGGTTTTTTTTTAAACTGTACGTTAAGGGGTTAATGAATTTGCGTACATCGTTATTCCAATAGAGAAGTTCTGCTGGTAAGTATGATTGTGCATTTTAAAAGATTTTGGCCTATTTATTATGTAACTTTTCGTGATTAATATTACATATGATATTTATCACCATTGTAACATTTCATGAATGATTTTGTTATATGAGCCGCTCAGTGCACACATCGATTAACTCCATAAAACGAAAAGTTGAGAAACGCGATGATGTAATGTATATTGTTTTTAAAAATTCCTCTGATAATATGAATTTAAATATATAATGTAGAATGCATAATTGCAGATATAGCTTTCATCTAACGGTATATAAAATTAATAAGAAAGAATAGCCAACAAACAATCGTCAGTAATGTTACAGTTTTTATGTGACTGGTGGAGTTAATCGATTTGGCAACTGAAAAAAGTAATAAAGTTAAATTTAGTCTTTACATTTTTAAGTTTTTTATTACAGAAATAGTTAGTTATTATACATTTTTATCACAGCTTTTCCATAAAAATGAATGTTGGCAGTTCGGTTATAATATAATTTTTGTAATTAATTCATAGCAGCTTTATGTTAGCGGAATTATTCTTTGGGATGATTCAGCAATATTATAAATAATGTCTTCTTCATCAGCTGTATGCGAGGATTCGTCATTTCGATTTGTTGACAAGTTCTTATAGTAATCGTGTTTAACAGGAGGAATGAATTTTAGCAGGTCCATCATGTCTCTCCATTTTTCCTTTGTCACAGTTCTACCTTTAGGATATAATAAAGGCTGATCTACATTTTTCAAACTTTGCGGTCTACCCACTAAAGATTTTCTTATATTAATGGCTTGAAATTCTGTATCTTCATTATAGTCACATTTGAATTGTATGAGATAGGGTTTGGACCTTTCTAACTTTATCTGCAATTTACTGGAAGCCCTGTGACGGTTACTTTTCTGTTAATGATAGACTGTTCTAAAGGTTTTGTTGACAAAAAATCTTGGTGAGTCATTTGGATTAGATGAAATGGCGCTTTCTTTTTACATGTTTTGATTATATGGTACCAATCATCTGGTGAAAAAATGTTTTGATTTTTTTTCGCACATGACTCAATAATGGCAAAATCTGAGTCATTGGGCAAATAGCTGTGTCCACTTACCAAAAATTTCATGTCAATTGATTCAGCTTTGATTTCCGTGCTTTGAACAAGTTTCAATAAACTTAAGACGGTTTTAATATTTCTGTTTTGCCCGGTACACGAATCCGAATATGTTATTATTTTTTCGAAGTTTGCAGCGTAAGTCTTTATGTACTTTATTAGACAAGACGAAATTTCTTGAGAACCTACGAGATCCTTCAGTTTCTGGCCAAACAAACATGTGGCTTATATTTTTATTGAATTCATGACATCCAAAATTATAAACATATAAATTTCGCTTATAATAAGCTACGGATGTGGTCAACTTGGGAAAGGCTAAAGCTTTTTCCTTTATTTCCTTTTTGCTTTCGTTACTGAAACGATTTACATTAGAGTATGGAGTTAATCGAAATGGCTTCTGAAATAAATTACTTATTATTCAATGGCCAAAAAAATTTGCCATTTAACGGTGCTAATCTTTATTATTCAGGAAAGTTATTATAAATATAAAAAGTTATGACTATACCAAGGGCTTTGACACTTAAATTTAAGATTTTTCAAAAAGTGGAGTTAATCGATGTGTGCATTGAGCGGCTCATATATCAGGGCGAGACAGGATATATTTTTTCAAGCATTATTACACTTTGCAGGGGGTGGAGGTTATATCTAACTATTAAAAAAAAAATCAATATGCAGGTGTTTTTAATTTAATTATTATTGCGCAAGTAAGATCTTTAGAATGTTTATTCCTTATAACGAGTTATTTCGTAATAAGCAATTATTGCAGTCTCGAGCGTTGCTCTCAGCAACAAGTTGATTAATAAAGCCGGATATAAAAACACTAATGAATGCAATTTATGATCGGTGAACTGCATAGGAAAGCATCTATATATGACCCGCCGGATGTGGGTGAACGAAATATATATTTACATGTTAACGATGCTATTTAAGACGGACTGGAAAGCAAAAAATAATTCCCCTCTAGGATCAAATTATACGAGGCAGGTTAGACGCTGAGGGTCTATAAACGCTATATACAAAAACAGGGTAACCAAATTCTACGGACAGACTTTGCTCATCGAGACGTAAGTTTAAAATCAATTTCAAAATTTGTACCGAACAGACAGACAGAGACAAGGAAGCGAGTTAATAAAAACGTGACAGAAGGAGACAAACTTTTGTTTCCAGAATTACAGTGTACCTCATTAAATGCAATTCTCTTTACGAAACATGGAAAACGTTCAACTAAGAAACTCATAAATACCATGAATATTGCATGACGCGCTATGACTTTAAATTACAGCGTGCATAAAATTAATTTGACTTTTCTACCCGAAATGCTGATCATCGTGTGCGTCATATGTGTGCTAGTAACGAACGTGTTAAATTCACGTAGTAGGGTGCTTTTTGAAGCTACACGACTTTCCTTAAAGTATTTATACAATGTATTTTTCAGTATTTATTTCTCGTTTTATTTTTTATTTTCCAAGAAATATATGTATCTCGTCCCACATACCGCGGCCGGTCAATTTTACCGCAAGGGATAATATGGTATTTACTCTTACAAACCTAAACAATCTGTATAAAAGAAAGGCTATTCTCAATGTGGTATGGAGAACTCAAAATAAATGAGCCGTTTTATTGAATGAGATGCTATCAAGTTACGCGCGTGCCTGGTTGATAATACTGTTTCATGGCAAATGCATTCCAACCGCATATCGAGAGCATCGCAGTATTTCTTGTATAATTGAAATTATATGAAAATAATTTTGTATCGTCATTTTATGGAAGTTGTTCATCTACTAATTCATTCAGCACCACATTGGCTATTATCCACGTCTAATGTATTAACAATAACTTTTTTTAAGGACCGGTCATTTTGACCACGCACGGTACGAACAGGTATAGAAGAAGTGTCGTTAGGTTTAGTGTTAAACACCGTGGAAAATTGAACAATTGATACAAAAGCATTACCCCGAAAACAATAAGCATCCTCAAATATCGTCTATCGAACATCGAGGTATGATTTCCCGGGGTGATAACACGCTGATTATATCCACTCTTGAAAAGTTCTTAGAGTCGACCTTGGTATCCATACGAGGATAGGGCGGAGTAATAGTCGTATCCGGGCCAAATAGATTTGGCACGCAGCTAGATTTCCCTCTCGCCGCCGTAAATTTCGTCCGATAATCTGGAAACTTTTCGAATGAACGGGCAAGGAGGAGAGTCATTGCGAATCCGGCGCTCGTCTGAGCAAATCGAAAAACGTGCTTGCAAACGGTACGGTCCTGACACGTCCGACACAGAAAAAAAAGAACATACAACAAATACAAGTGGTAAAACAATTTTTCGTGCAATCAGAAGCACAACTGCCTGCAGCCAATCTTAGAGAAGAATCTACAAGAAGAATCTTCACGCAAACGTAGCTCATGATTTTCAACTTCGCGAAGAAATAAGTAAATATTTACGAAACTGTACGGGACACAGAAAAAGAAGGTAAACTAAAAGTTGTGATGTTCTTGATGACCTATATTGCAGATGGGAGAAATCATAACATAAATATGTAGTATTTCTTCTAAGTTTCATTTCAAGAAAATTATTATCAAAATGAATGACTGAAATATAAACCATGAAATATAAATAAATTCTATTATTGTCATTATTTTATTTTCCACCGAAATTCTTGTAACTCTACATCTAAAGCTAGTTTTTCAGAGTATATTATATATTCAGTGAACTATATTTTAAAACTTAGTATTTAGTAAAATTTTTCGCACGAACGTGTAATATATGAAAAACGGAGACCTGTGGTCGGCGCGGATAGTTTGAAGATATTTGCCAAGGAATTTTTCTACACGGAAATCCATTAACAAGAGATTATTCGGGATTAATTTTCGGTCAGGATTAAATCGGTCGAGGGGAACGGGAATATGTTTGCAGGAAAACAGGCTGGCGCCAGATCATCAAAGAAGGATTATCTGGAACCCGTGTTTCTTTCCTCGGAGCAGCTCACGTATCTTCCTCTCTTGTCCGGGGAATACAACAACTGCGCGTCGGACCATACTACCCTTTTTGCAAGAGGAACAGTATCAGGCTATTGCTCGTTGCATGCCATTCCCGGGAATGCATCCGTTAAGATTGGGCCGCGTTTTCGTCTTTACGTATTGCTGCGGATTCCTTGGTTCATCCATCTTTTGACGGGAGACGCGCTGGCGTACTCGCCCGCTCCATCTAGCTCTTTATTCTTTTCCCCACGTTTATTCTTCAATCTATTCCCGACGCTCTTCCTTCTCCTTAACTCCAACTGGCTTGATCAAAGAAACTCTGGCACGATGTAGCGGATGCAGGAATACCCACACTTTAATCGTTGCGCTGTATTATTCCCTTATTTTCTGCTTACTCGGAACAGCAAGAGACGTCGGATCTACTTCATTAAAGAACAGCGGTTTGAAAGTATATTCTTCAAATGGTAATCCTACATTTTTTCATTGAAATTATAGCGGTTTGAAGGATGTGATTCGCAGCGTGCATTTCTCATGAAATTATGTTTCCCCAAGTGGCTGTTTTGATGTTTCAGAATATCGATTGACTTCAAACTTGACGTATGCTCTTGGTTCACCTGGTACTATATCATAAATTAAGTTAAAACAATTTTTTACAACAGAACTAGAAGTTGTTCATCCATTTTGACTATTCTAGTGCAAACGATAGCGGCTCTTGTTCATTAAACTTCGAATTTAAGAAGATTCAGTAGCCAACGGCTTAAACATTAGTAAACTACGAACTCTTATGCAAAATGAAGGTTAAACTTTACCTAAGGAAACCAGAAATTTGTAATTTTTCCAAATACAATCCTGTAGATTTTGACGAGAAAATGCCGAAAATCCGAGTTTTAATCCTAGGAGATCAGTAGTTCCGATGTTATGCGTGCTTAAAATTGAACTCTCCATAAAATCAGTCTCGTTATTAGTATACGTAGTTAGTAAAAATTCAAAAATCCATCTTTTTTACCTGTACGAATCAATATATATATAAAATTTCAAAACATCCATTTGATTTTGATAAAAATGCTCTTAGGACGAAGCTGTGATTTCTTAATGAAATGAGATTCATATTAGTCAACTTAGCCAAAATGGAACAATATTAACTTGAATTGGTTCGGCTGGGACATTTGGAAGTTCGTGGAAGAGCTGTAAACGTCCGGAACTTCTAAACGGCGGTGTATACACATGTATAATTAGCACGCGCGTTAATCAAGATAATTATAGCGCAACACGGCATTACTCTTGATCCTTTGGACAGTTACTAAATTCTTACATGCTTTCCGGATTGCATACTATGTTCATTCGTGGACGGATTAGATTGGACAGGGATCTGGGAAAACTGTCGGCGACGCTTGGAACTTTGCGAATTGAGGCAGCCCTGGGACACACAGAAACGCGAAACTTTCCTAATCAACATCGTGTTGTTAATTACTGTTACGAATACTTGACGAACACATTATTCCCGTTGACCGATGAAAGCCGTTGCACGGGTCGTTGCGCGAAACTACGTATCGGTTTCGTCAGACATTATTAATCAAAGTTCATCGAAGTTATTATATCAATTAAAACCGACAATTGCGAATATCATTAACGACATTGACTATTTATTGCCGAATGATATGCAGTACATGCTGAATCTATTCAACATCAGTCTAATATTAATGATCGTGTTCAATGACTTTTATTATTACCAATATTGATTCTCCCTTCTAAGAAACCGCTGGTATTAATACACAACAATTATTGTAAAAAGGGATCGAAATGACTGATTCTGTGATGAATGTCAACTGAATTTGTGCAAATTAACTTTTATTTTTTTTTAATTGGAAGGTGTTCCAGTTAAACGGTACTATTTGTTGCGAATTAATCGAATGTAACATAAGAGTTAAAACTGAACTGTTACATCGGAGTTATAACAGAAAAGAAAAGATTTAAAAGTTCCCAGTTTCATAAGTAGCTTGCATTTATGAAAGTTCAGTTTTCTTCGACGTCTGGATAAGATCAAGCTTTAATCGGAGCACTAGCAATCAATTAGGCTTGTCGTCATAACAGCTGCAATCTGACGAGCAATATTTCTTTACGTTTGCGACGTTTATTGTGACGGCGTTAACGATCCTGTTCGTAAGAAAAAGGATGCGCCATTATCATTATTCCGTGGTCCAGTGTTACTCAGCAAATTCCAAGCGTTCCGTAACTTCCATAGGAGGGTGACGTTAATTTTCTTTACGGCCTTCGCTCTCACCCTTGAGTATAACTTATCCGTGATTACCATGCTTGAATTCGACGGAACGCCAACATGAATTATTAATGAAACGCGAAGAAAGGGGAAAAAGAAGGAGGACACGCGACCAATGCGGTGTACGTATATCAATTCACGACGATTAGTGGAGGCAGACGAAAGTGTTGCATACAACAGCGTTGATGCGGAATGTGACACTATCGCAATCACTTTATCTAACTTATGACAGACTCAACATTTTCATTCTGTGTTATTAGTAATCTTCAGAAGCTTAGATCAATTACAATTTTTACAAAAAAACTACTGAACGGGTCGTCTCGAAACTTTTAGGATAATTTACCTCATACTCGAATAATATGCACTAATTTTTTTCGTTGAAAAATATTTAGTAGACAAAAAAAAATATATATATATATTGTAATTATATATATAGATAGTAATTTTATATAGATTGTAATTTTTTATACAAACCAATGAAGCTTTCATTTAATCTTGGACCCAGTAGAACTCTTGACAACGAAAACAAGGTTTTGACCCGGCACAAATTAATTTTCGAAAACCCGTATTTACACACAGATCCGCAATTTAATAACAACAATACGCGACACACGGCAAACGAGAATCGGCCGTATCCAAATAGATAGTGTCCTATTTAATAATTCCTCTCATAATTCATCGGGAATCGAATTCTACTGTCGTTCCGCTTAAAGCATCGAATAAATAGCCCCCCCCCCACCCTTCGCTGCTCTATCCGATCGCTGGATTATCGATAATTTGTTCCGCAGTGTAACTTCGAGGAACGATCCACGCTTGGGAGGATTTCCCGTCATATCGAGAACGAAACCAAGAAATCCTGTCCGGAGGATATCGCTGGTACCACCGGTGGTCCTGGCCAAAAAATATTAATATGCTAAGTAACCAAGCGTCGCGTTCTCGGCAGTGCGCTCTTCGTCATTGACGAAATCGATGCCAAAGTCCTGCGACATAAGTACTTAACCGTGTCCAATCTTGTTCGCAACTAGACATCGGATGATATCCTCTTCGACAATTTCGAATTCGACGAAACTCCGGCGAATGTAAAAATAAAGAAAAAAAAAGAAGCGAAAAAAAGGAAAAAAGAAACGTCACGCTCCGAAGGAAGTGGTGTTTCAAGTTTCATCCGGAGCAATGTATCCTTTCGGGGAACACCCCCCCCCTTCAACCCCATTTGTGGTTTCTCGTAACAGTTGCGAAAGTTATGGGCAAGGAAACAAGCAAGTAGAGGGCATATCATCGGCGAGGGGGATAAAGAATAATGCGCGATTAAGACAAGCGGACTGCCGTTTGTAATAGTTTACTGGAACCTTCATCGTCCCCTTTTTCTCGCCTTTTCCCTTTTCGGATTGCCCTAGAACCAACAATGAAACTCACGGTACCAAAATAAAATAGCGTTTCTCATATTTATACGGACAGCCAAATGTTACGGTAATGTCCAAACGTTTCTCCTGATAATGCTTGTTACAGAATTATTTTATTGCAAGCATGTAGCTTTTACTGTAGAGACATCATCTTTCTCGATTTAAAGGAATTAATTGTGATTGTGGTCATTTACTATGAAAATTATCATGTTATTTGTAGTAGAAACATTTAATGTAATAGCTAATAATTTTGTATCACTGTTTTCGAAATCTATATGCTCTAAATGATCATTATGATTTTTCAAAGTATAGTAATCATGTGACAACAAATAGCATTTGGAAAAATTAGCAAACAAATTTTTATTCAGTAATGAATTAACCTTACGTTAATTTTTTTTTCAAATGAAATTTTAATTTCTTTTCTTTTCATTAATCGACGCATTTTTTAAAAAGAATTATGGGTCTTAGGCCGAAAATGGATTAGCTTAAAATATATGAATTTTGTCCGTAATGCCGATACACTGGTTGCACAGCGGATCGTGTTCGATCAGTGTATACTTATTGAACATTGCATTTTCTTTCGGGAATGCCCTTAACGCGAGTAAACCAATCAAAAGTCAAGTAGAATCCAAGCGAGCCCTAAAATAGTGAACCAATATTTGGGTTAACAACGTTCACGCCGAATGTGTTCCACCTGTATCTTTCTCATTTGAAAGATTATTTGAATAGGAAAATGGAGATTTCCTAAGTGCACGATTAGCCATTAGGGCACACGGTGTTAGCAGTTACTTGAAAGCCCATGGTGGCGCCCGGATGCGTGTTCTGAAGCTCGTACGGGAGTCTGCACGATGCGCCCATTTACCCGCACATTGTTTCAGATAGCAGTGTCCTTCCCTCGTCATTGTCCAGGTTGCGGTTTAGACGAAATCGCTTTATAATTCTTGATTTATGACACCCACCGCAGCCCGCGTCACCTTTTTCTCTCCTAAATTCCCCGGCGTCCCCGTTCTCGAGTATGTGAAATTCACGCTTCTGTTTTTTGACGAGCACGCTTCTTTCGCCATGAAATATCGCTTAACGTTCGCTTAAATGTTATTTAAAGCACTGGCTGATTCCAGAAGGGCTGCCTGAACACTTCGGTGATATTTTTTGAGTTTTAAGCTGCTCGACGACTCGGAGAAGTAGCTGATGAAGTTTTTATGACGCGATGCAGTGACAGAGTCGACGATAAGTCGAACATGATAGAATTTCATGAGGAAAAGATGCGGATATTCTGCCGTTCGCAACGTGTCGGATTGAAGTTCGGAAAGATTTCGAAGATTATGCAGGACACGCGTGAGAATAGTAACTTGAAATAAATCATCTTAAAGGGCATAAAGGTAGATCGTGAATGATCTATAAGAAATTAAAAGGGAATGTGCTAATACGTCAAATTCGATTAACATCGATGATAACGTGTTGTAACATAAAAATATGTTATTTGTTTGTGATGTGTATGTCGTATTTTATGTAATTCACAGCTCAAAGCTCTTCCAATGAAACCTTTTTTAATAACACGTCCTAAAGTAACTTATTTTCATGGAACTCGATTATTCAGATTGTAAAGATTTTATTCCATAAGAACACCTTTTAAAGAATTTCCTAAGGGCAGCATGTCTTTTCAAATTCGAGAAGTAAAAACATTTTCTGAAACGTGTATATATATGTTCAAACAGAATTTTTAAAAAACCGAAAGATAACTATTTATTTATGGTCGAGGATTTCCTAAAATACTAAGCGTATGTTCCTGGAAGAACTAGACTAAATTATATGTTTGCAACTTCAAGAAATAAATATATACAATACTGATCTCGTCCACACCGACATTCATTCTTACAGGGTTAATATGCTCTTAAGAGCCAAGATTCCGTAGATTCGCGATAAGGTAGGGTGGCCACATTACCGATAAAAATAGGTGAAAAATGGTTTTATGTGCCTCAACTTTTCTTCCTTATATGAGAATATTTTTCACTAGGAAAGGGCTCGTACAAAAGAAGAAGATTCAATGTAACGCGCGCTGGTCACAAGCTGACGAGATTATACAGATATTTAAGCGTTAGAAGTTGGCAAAAAATTGACGATCTGCGTGCCGTGGAATCCAAACATTTTTATACCATTGGATAGTTTTCTAGAAAAATCAAAAGCAACGCGCGCTAGAAGATTGTCTTGATTCTCTGCGAAATAAAGCCAAAAACTTGAAACACGTTACTGACGTCAGAATTCATAATATCGATAATACAGAGCAAAACATGTGACAACTTTAGTCACCAGGCTTAAGACCCGTCGGATCAAGAGTAAGACGGATCTTACGTCAGTGGCTGAAGGCTGTGAACGGAAATTATACAGCCACGTAACTACCCTTGGCTCTTGACAGGCAACCTGTTCAAGCCAATTACCCCGAAGAGAACACGCTTCAAGCAAGAACGTGCAAAATGGCGGCCGATTATTGGCGCAAGCGTCGCTTCCGTAGAGTCGAAAAAATGCCAGCTTCGAGCGGCAATGCTTAAGGTAAACTGGCCGTAGAGCTGCAGGTGATCCAATGCATTTGTGATCGAACAGTATACATATATTCGGACGCGGAACGTGCCGTTCGAGCGAGCACGCGAACTCGTCCGCTGTCGAAGGAGAGAAGGGTCCGTGATCGCGTAGAGAGTCTCGTTGTCGAGTTGCTTTGCCGATTCCCAAGTTAACGAAGTTAATCACGCCGATTAACCCAACATTCTATCAGATACAGAGGGCAAGCGGCAGGGGAGAGGGGTTAAATGTCGGCACGAGTCACGTTCGGCCGGAATTGCAGCCATCGGTCGTAACGGAGCTTCCTCTTTCGCGTGACGATACCGATACGTGCGCTCTGCTCCGCTCCGTAGTGTTCCGCGTTGGATAGGTAGTATCAGCTTTCGATCACGATTAGAGAGGACGCGTTTGGTCTGCTAATGCATCTGCAGCCTGGGAATCTCGATAATATAATTACGACGATCGTCGCGTCCCTAACATTCCTCGTCCGTTTTCACGTTACTAGCCGCGACTCCGGTGAAATACGAATTATGTGATTGTACCGCGCGATCGCTGTTCTCCGCGAAATCGACCGTGAAACGCGCAATCGAGATATCCGGCGTTACAGCGAAAAGCGGATTTATTCTAGCCTTGTTTCACCGTAACCACAACTAGGAGACTCTACGGCCCGGTCGACGTCGCGACTGCTCAAATTTGAATGAGTCAGATTCGGGCTTCGTGAGGGTATTTTTGGTGGACGCGAGACTCAAGTGTCACTCGACACGTTTATGGTCGCAATTTATGCGGGAAGCAGTCATCTGGTAACAAACTAAGAGTACGCGCTTATATCGCAGCGTTCGGTGTACGATCAAAGCAACGATAAAAAGCGAAGTGTAGAAATACATTTTCATTGTTTTATAATGGAAAAGTTTACTTTGAAGTAGCGAGCGCAGCAACGCTTACGAGGCGAACAGTTTTTATCGCCGTTCTCGTCGATGCTCCTACAGTTTCTGTCGAGGCTATACAGGGTGTCTCAAACAATTTTTCTTGATTTCTTTAGAGAAATTTTGCAAAAATTACCCAACAACGGCACTCTAGATGAGAATACCCGAATTCAATTTTAGTCAGCGTGCGATGCTACAGGGTTTTCTGAATAAGACTGTATTTTTAGAGTTCACGCATGTTTTCCGAGGGAACCTGCGTGTACTTGGAGTGCAGGAAAAGTAAATAAGCGAGGATCGCGTAATGCATACGCAGTAGAGTCAGCTACTTCTAAAAGTGGGAAAATGAATTGCTTCTGCGATAAACTCCTATCCCGGGCACGATCCCTTTGCCGGAGTCGAGCACGTTTGTCGTTTTCCCATTTCTTTACCCACTCTTGCCCGCCTCGCCCAAAGTAAACCTGTACACCTTAAATTAGATGTTTTTCCGAAGGGTAAGATTTCTTATCCGCGCGACAACTGCCTCGGTACTATATTTATACCAATGACTATAATTTCAAATCATTTCACAATATGCTTTGCGTTATTACGTTATGATCGAGTCAAAGTTAAGCGCATAAAATATAATTTTTTGAACACGATTTTAAATCACCGATATATACTTGTATAAGTGTTTACGCTTCTATCACAATCAGACTACAGATATTTATTTTTTCCAATAATTTTGGTGTGCGGAAGTATTTATGTATCTTTGTACAATATTTGTACAATAGTTCACATACTGATATATGGTGCATTGACTTCTGTCAGAGATGCATCGAACCTAATTATATTTTATCATTGCGGCCTTTATATGTTTCATTACTGATAATGCACGCCTCCGACGAACGAAAACACGCGTCTGCCGGGTGGCATTAGCGAATACAATAGAGGTACAATAGAGTATACGCAGGTCGCAGTAATATCGAAAACGTTGTGCGCATTACATAAAAGAACACGTTGATTGCAATAACGTCACTGTCACCAGCGACGACAAACAAAGGGACGTGTTACACGTGACAGCGTCAGCAAGTGCGAGCGACAAAAGGGAACACTCGCGAGTGTGAAAACTTGAAAATTTACTGCGCGACGCGTAAGCGTTCCCTCCTTTAAATAAAAATACGTAACCGTCCAGCTTGAGTTGTCGTGATACGAAATGCTTGTTTAATGTGAAATGCTGTCAACTATGATATTAGGTATCAGTGATGAACAGTCTTTGTCATTTACTTCAAATCAGCGTCTATCGACGCCGTAAAAAACGATTTCCGAAAGAATGTTGAAGTTTGTACCGACGACGTAAACAAAACGATGTCACAAACTTTGGAAATGTTTATATTCCATATTATTAACCGAGTCCTCTGCGTGCCTCGCAGGAGATCACCTGGCAGGCATTCGGCAGGAATGCGGCTGTAAGCCGTCCGATTGGATCATTCGACACGAACTTTCGGTTCCAGCCGCTTTATTGGCTAAAGTGTGTGACGTCAAAGCCATTGGATGCAAGCGAGGACCCCTCTGGCCTCTGTGCTGTCTCGCGTGACTACTTGCGAGGCAAGGACAGTACAGTGATTTCTCTATATATGAATTATCCCCACCACTGCGAGGTATACCCCGTGAGGGGTCATGAAGCTCGAAAGGCCTCGGACACCGAGGAATGTAAACATAACACGGCTCGAGCTATGTCTCCTAGATACACGATGCTGACAAGAATATTGTTTACTTATATCGAGAATTCACTGTATCTATTTCTGAAACTCGAACAAAAATATTTACCAAGATAGTATTGTATTATGGTAATATTACCGTATCGGTGATATTTCGGTAAGATAAATGACGAAATTCTTTAGTATTTTCTTACTTTTTTAAATATCATCAAGGAAAAAATCAATCTCTGTACTTGATCCGTTTGTTTATACTTTCGAACAGATTGTAATTCAGTGATTGCGTGATTCAGTCGACGTGAAACTGGTTTATAATTATGCGAATTATTCAACACGACAAGGGACAACTTTGGGATTCCGTAATGACTTTTAAGTGAACTTCATTATCTGTAGCGGTGTATTGTTTCGAAGATGCGCGCCCGCCTCGGACCGGTAGAATGGATCGAGCTCATTGATCTGAATTACGTTTTGTCGTGGTTTGTTAAAGCGCACAGAAACCGGAAACCCGATGTTCACACCTGCTAATCATCCTTTGATCAACGTACAAACGCGTTTGCGAGCCGGTCGCTGGTCCGTTTGTCGATCGCACTTTGATTTTAAACGCAATCGGTATCCCGTGAATTTTGCTACACGTCCTGTGTTAATTGCAAGTATACTTGGCTCTAATTACAACGGTTCACGCGACTTGCTAATTGGTTCCCTCGGTCCCGGCTTGCGCAACTTTAACACGGCAATATTTCAACCGGCGAGTTTATATTCCCGACCGCCGCTGCGTATTGATAAAGGATTAACTGAAACAAACCCCATTCCTGGAACCGCATAAACATTTACGGACATTAATAATTAAATGTGTCCGTACGCATCGCGCACTTATTCTCGACGATATCGTTTTAATTAGTACTACAAATTGATCAATCCGGTCCGGTACGTGACGCGAAAATGAAAGCGGCCGCCGACGTTTGAAAAGCATTTTAATTAGAGACGTTACCCGCCTGCTTCCAAAAACGGGACAAACAGATCCTCGTACACCCAACGAACTAATTGCTCGCGAACTGCTCATGGGCAGATTATTAAATGAGAGATGCGCGTGAATCGATAGAAAGTCGAGAACTGCGATAACGACACATGTACAACGAGACAGGTGTGCATTTCCATTCCGCTGCATAATTATCGTTACATTTAAACTCTTTCTTAACGCTGAACCTACCGACACTTTTTGTATACTTGTGCCTACCGTGCGTGGTCAAAATGACCGGTCCTTAAAAAAAGTTACTGTTAATACATCCTCGATTTACAAAATTGTACTATGTCTTCTACTTTAGCGGTTGGAATGGATTTGCCATGAAACAGTAACTTGATAGCGTCTCATTCAATAAGGGGGGCTCATTTATTTTGAGTTGGCCAAGCCACATTAAGAATAGCCGTTCTTTTATACTGATTGTTTAGGTTTAGAAGAGTAAATACCATAATCTCGTGCGATAAAATTGACCGGATGCGGTAGTTTAGTGTTAATCAAAAATCTCCCCCGCTGAATACCCTATAGTCGTATCACCGTCAGCGGTTCATGGTTGACCCAGGAGTATTGCAAGAAGCTTTCTTAACAATCGTAAACAACGTTAACGCTTTTTACAATTTCTCAAGCATCTTATAATACATATCGTTAAAGTGCAACGTACAGTCTTGCTGCACCAATTGCAAGAAACTCGGGCCAGGGAAAAATGTTTTCCTGTCTTCAATAATTTTAATAAATCGATTAAACACGGTATATTGACATTGTTATATTTAAATACTGATTAGACTTTTTAAAGGATTTATTCAAAACTGAAATATTATCTGGGGATACTAGAGATTGTATAACAATGGAACTTGAACGTATTCGGAATGACGTCTAGGTCCTGCGTTTTGAGAATTCCTGAGGGTCTAGGAACCAAGAAAAGTACCTAGAAACATTAAACAGAGCGAGGTTCCCATGGTAGCTGTAATAGTTCCTGAGAACCTGGTACAGATTCTGAAAGTTGTAGTAAAAGATTACTAGGACTCGGTTGAGGAGTCCCATGAGCTTCAAGAAATATAGAGGACAGCGATTGTCATGGTAGCAATGTACGGATCTTAGGGTAGCTTTATAGGTCGTATCCTTCAATAAGGATCTGACTTCAGCATTGAAGATCGACAAAATCTGACACTTTTCGGTTCTCTAACTCTACTTATGTATATCCTTCAATATTTTACCTAATAATGGTTATTTGGTATGTTCGTAGCATCCCCCGTCACTGTTACGTAAATGTCATTTTCGTTCGGTGATTAGCTTTTTTTCTAAGTATTTTGGAGATATGCTGAAGTTATTCAGCACCTAATAGTTTCGCAATTAATTTTTTTCTCCAAATTTTTCAAGAGAAAGCGAACATTGATATCTATTTTGGGCCTATGTCTTCACCAATGGCTAAATATTGCTATCAATATAATGGAATTTCATTTTGGTATGAAGAAAATTAGTAACGCGTATTTCCTAGTTTCTATTCGAAATTTTCATCACTTGTTTAACTCGCCATTTTAACAGAAGGGTTTAAATAGTCTCGATCTTTCCAGAGACGCTTCCAGGTGTATCTTCGCTGGTGTGCATAAATTGTTAAGCATTCACAGAAGTCGTACAGTATAAAATGTTTCATACGCAGCACTTTTTCTCCCTCATGATGCCCGCGAGAGATCTCGAGGTCTCGAGTTCAGGTCGCCAAGTGGATACGTGTAGGTGCATCGCACAAGACGACAACGGCTACGAGGTTGAAAAGGAAGATGCTCTTTAACCTATGTATGTAGGGCAAAGGTGCGAATATGGTCGCACCTACGAATTTTTGAGTCTTCGCGGAAGTTAGGTGTGCTTTTTTTTTTAAACATTTGATTGATAGTGCGACACTTTGTTCTGATATTCCAAGAAAATGATTCGAAACTGTCCAAAAGAGCAATTTTTGTGACTTTCTTTCCCAATTTGAACGCATTCAACGAAATCACTCGAACTTGCTTTTTTTGAAACAATGCTAAGTGGATGCCACAAAACAATTTTGCGATAATCAGTAGAGTATTGAGTATATATATAGTGAATATATTCTGCCTCTGGCAGAAATCGGGTTAACCTCAGATGTTATATCGTACGGAAAAGGTAAAAAATAGCGGTTTTTTATTTTTTTTAGCTATGTGATTCCACTTTGAAAAATCTAAAAAATGATATGCTTACAACCATAACGAGATGTTAAAACTGTAAAAATATAAACTCAGTATCTCACAACTTCTACAAGAAATCGATATTTCAAAAGACTTTTTTTATTTATTAAAATTCGGTTTCGAAGCTAAAAAGTTTCAATTGAAGAGGATAAGAGAAATCACGAAAAAACCTGATTTTCTTTATAACCCCATGTCTACCCTCCTTGTCGACATATAGGGTTAAAAATTGGCACAAAGTATTTTCTTCGGATAAACTATCGAATGGCCTATTGCAAATTCAATTTGGTTTGGGGGCACTTTTGACCTCCTGATCCGGCTACACCCTTTGTTCATTGTATTATTAAGAAGCTATATCGGCCACAACTGATTTCTTTAATTCATTGAAACAGAAAACTGTAGATACTACATTTATCGCGAGATGTATATTAATAATAGCAAATCGGTCGCAAGATGTAGGTAACAAAATTTGGCAACTACGTATGCATATTTGCGAACGCAGAAAGCAGACGTCTTCACGCATTCACCGACGGTTCACAACATTCTATTTCAATTCTACACTATCCTGTATTCAAAGTATTGACAGATCCGTCCCAGACGAGTAAATCGAAGAGTTCCGCAACGCATTTGAGGTCCACGGGAGCGTAATCGGCGCAACTTTTGTCCTGATCCCGTAGCGAGTTCTCTATGAAGCGATCGTACCGTGCGCCGCTCCGATCAAACAAAGATACGGTGGCACGTAGTTTTCGAAACACAGGTAGTTCAATCGTGCCGCGAACCAATCGTACACGCTACGAGCGGCGAACGATAAAACTGGATCCGCTGATTGCGAACAAAATGCAGCCGGCGCTCTATTGAGAAGTCGCTAGCAAATAAGTATGTTTCAGCTACTGAATCGATTGGTGCCTCACTAGCCGGCGCGGAAATTCGCTAGGTAATTGTTCCAATTAACAATCGAACTGAGGTTACTCGAATGGGAACGTCGGTGACACGCATTCGGGAAAATCTGATTTCGGTTTAACTTTCGCGATAACGTAACCGTTGAGCGTGGACGAATCGCGATACGAAAGCTCGCCGACGTCGATTTTAAAAGATTCTACCAGAGAAATATTTCTATGGAATTCTTCAGTTTCTTAGAGGAATTTCTGAAATACCAGATGTTCGAGTTAATCGGAAAGGTGCGCTTCAGCTTCAGTTCAGCTATTCAAAATGTTGGGTCACTCGTTCAATTATATTCTAATTGTCATTAAATAATCAAAATTGATCATTAGGTAGTAGCATTGAAAGATGGAAGAAATAACATATTATTTAACGTGCTCGAGGAGCTTCCTTTTAGATTGTACTATATGGTTAAGGGGATGCCATTAAAAGCTATCCCTAGATTACCGAGTGACCTAGAAATTAGAGAAAATTAGTTTCAACTTCGCATTTTCCTGACGATAGTAGAAGGTAAAGTGGAGACGTGTCTCAAAATGGTATTTTAGGTGATAAGTCCACAGACCCAAATGTTAGCAACCCTGCTAGACGCTGATATTTCGGGGGTCGTAAAGACCCGTCGCGCGGCAGTCCTTTCTCGAGCGACGGCGCCAGTCCGCGAATTCCGTATCGCGAAATACCGGAGGCTTAAAGCGAACATTTTCATTCAGCGTCGCATCGGCCACCGATAAAACATTAAGCTAACGAATGACCCTGTCGGCCGGCAGTTTCGCGCACGTGTATATAATGCGAGACATCCGCGCTTTATCGCGGGTGCTTCCCCCGCCCCCACCCCGCGCGAAGGCGTGATAAAGTTATGGTCTCCTAAAGGGTTTTAACGAGCGGCTCGCACGTGATATCTTTATTTAATCATACCAAGGCCGACGTGATCGCGAATAAATTTCCTAGATAATATCCGGGGTCCGAGCGACCGACGTCCGACCATTCGATGCTAACCCGCGTGTTACCATTACCGCGGAAGAGGATTGGCTTCGGGTGCGGAACGGTATTGCCGGCCCTGGGACCGGGGAGCCGGCTTCGGAATTTTATGTTACGGCACTTTCAAATCCTCGAGCGACGCGGCCGGGTCCCCGGCGGAGAAGCACTCCGGCGAGATTGTGACGGGATATTTCGCGATCGAGTTCAAAGGCATGATAGAGCACAAACGTGGTTAGCCAGTTGTTATTGTAAGACGAAGTCGAAAGGGGAAAGGAAATGAGAGAGCCCCGAGAGCGGTGGCCGTGAGATAAGAGACGGTTTCAGGGTTGATATCCACTATCAAAGTGGATGTTACCCTGGCGTGCCATACGTTGCCGTCGGTACTCTTCCAAAGTGCTAAACCGATCGGCCCTGCGGAAAAACCATTCCTCGAACGGCTGCTCACCGTTTCATAACCACTTCATAGATTCAAAAGACCACGGAAAATCGATCTCTTCCCATTCTGTTGGAGAACAATCGAACAATCATGCTCTAGGGACCTCGCCTCTTCTAATAAGATCCAATGTTTAAATGACGTCTCAGAGACGGCAAGGATTTCGTATTATTATTTTTAACCTCCCATCGTAAACTAACACTTGTACTAGCAACTTAACCAATCCACATTGATTTTAAATGTGATACAAAGTATTTTATTTTCCGAACAATTTGTATTTTCTGTCTGTTGTTGCTGCATGTTTCGAGAATTGGAATTAAATAGGAACTAAATAGTAAGGCAAAGGGCTAACCTTTGATTAATAACCTTGCATCATGGACACCCTACACCTGGATACCTGGTTACCTATTTTTAATTTATCTCGAAAATTTGTTATACGTCCCTGTTGACACACGACGAAATTATTATAAATTTCTACCTCCTTGGTTAATTAGAAAACAATTTACATTTGAGATGTAAAAATACGTTGTAGAAAATCTTGAGGATTGAGATAAGGGTTAATAGATTGTAGTCAGCTCTAAATGTTGATAACTGGACTGCGGATTTTTATTCAAAGTCTTTATTTTGTTCAAAATGTCTTCAATTGTAAGAAAACCGAAGCCAAATAGAAATTTTTTTCTTTTTTTTTTAGAATTTGGATAAGTCCATGATAGTCTGTCGGTATTTTTAAATTCTTTGTATCTTATTTTGTGTAATTGTAACAATTTCAATATCAGCAATTTTTTGGAAATAGAAAACTTTATATTCAAATGTAAATGTTTCATATGTAAAACCGCAAGTTTTGCTGTTTTTTGAATTACAGTTTACGATTCGATCGGAGATCCTCAACGTTTGATAGCATTTGTGCAGGTTATAGGGGCGTAACATTCGCGCATGCGCCAGCGGGAAACGCTCGTAAATCCTTTAAATTGAGAGTGACTCAAGTGTCCGATATGTCAGTCGGCTTCTTGGATAGTGTAACGCCGGAATCCCGGTGTCTGAATTCTGAGCGACGTGTTGTATTTCGATATATCGATATCTGTCAATTCCCTTCCTAGTTTTTCACCCGCTCTTCGTCCTCCCACTAATACGTTTCAGCTTCTGCGGGCCCACTTATAGGCACTTATGTACAGAAACTGAAGCGAATTAATTTATTTCGAATATTTCTCTTGCAAACTAATATACTAAACATTCTAGCTTTGAATATGAAATGTTGGTTATTTGTACTAAAAAAAAGTTTGTACTAAAAGTAATTTTCATTTGTATTTATCCAAATTTTAAGACCAGCGCGATACAATTTCTGTTTGATACTAATTTAACGTGATAATGATTAAAAGATTTAGAACAAAAGAATTCTGGCACTAACGAAATTTTTTCGAGTGGAAGCAACAACCAATAGTCAGACATCGTTTTAAAATCGTTCGCGATGACCACAGAAATATGCACTGAAGTATCATTTAATCGCGTTCCGAGAGTGCAGTGAGACGCAGGGAGGTAGCTCCGCGCGAAACAAATTAAATGCGGCGAAAATGCGGATGGATTTTTTCGTGTACTCAACTGATTGCCGTAGCAGCACAGCAGAAAATGGAAAATAGAAACGAGTTCGGAAGAAGAGGTCGCGTTTCGCGGTGAATCATGGAGCGGACTAATGCCTGCCATCGGGAAAAGGGTCAAGTGCAGCGTCCCGGCGTTCCACGGGATTCGCAAACACTTTCGAAGATAGATGCGGTGCCACGGAACACAAATTGCATCGACCTCCGCGTGATCTACGACCCCGATCCGAAAATTACATTTCGCAGACGATTTTACGGGGACTCGGGCAGAAATTAACGAAGGAGTCGCATCGATGCTGCACTAAGCGCCGATACGTTCCGCCGAAACGGTCCTGGACCGGTCCGAGGAAGTTCGCGGAAAACTCTGGCTTGATAAATCGGAAAAAATCTTATAAAAATAAACTGAAAACGCAATCTATTCTACTCTACGAAATAATATTGTAATACTACATTCTCTACATATGAATAAAAGACGACAAATTTTAGACGTAATTTACTGGATGACCCCTCTAAAAATAACCACTAAATGTTTTCGGGTTTAATAAATTGCTACAAGCTCAAATATGATACGAGCAAATACACTCGATTCTCATACGGACGAAATGGAAAAGGTCGTACATAACATTCTAAATCGAATGAAACGCCCGGATTTTGGAATCAAAATAGCTTTGAGTGTAAAGGGTTAAAAATAGGGGTAATAATCATTAACAATGGCGGGACTACGTGTTGAACTCTTTTATATCATGCAAATCCCAATGAAGTTCGGTTCAAGCAGCTGTGTTACAAACAAAATTAATTATTAAAGATGGACGAAGAATTGTGTCGCTAACGCGTGACCCACGTGGCAGTTAATGTGCTATCAAACGTTTCTAAATGCCGAACGGTACTTGCTCGAAACTCTGAGGAAAGGTTACCCATATTGTTCAGTCCTGAACGGCTGAATCCAGATTCGGGGCCACGGTGGACCGCGGCGTTAAGTTTGGTCGAATTTCCGGGGTCATTAAAACGGGAACGAGTTACGTATGTTATTTCTGAGTTCTAAACGAGAGCAGAACGAAGCAGCTCCGGATTCTGGGGGATCGCTTCTAATGCCGTCGGGTCGGGCCGCTTTGAACTTTTAACGCAGTAATTTCGAAAGGCATTTTACCAACGAGGCGGGTTCGCCGCGGCCTGCCAGGCACGGAGGGAAACGAAGAAGTTTTTACGGAGCAACGTACCTATTCCCGCGAGGCACACTTGGCCAGAAACGCAAGTGAATGCCAGTGGGATGAAAGGAGCTAAAAGTGGCAGGTTCACTTTCCCCTCTTCACTTCCCAACCCCTCACCCCGCCGTTGCCCCTCTGTCGACTTACCGTAAAGTAGCAACCTATTACCCTTGTAATTACCCCGCACCAATGCATTACCAGAAAAGTTTTTAATTGCCTGTCCTTTATAGAAAACGATTTCCTTCTTCCGCGCTCGCTCGCGGAACTTGATCGTTATGCGGACGACTCTCTTTCCCCCGCGTCCTTTGACCGGCACGCGCCGCAAATTAGGTTCCCGTTGGCGTAACGGGTGGCGGGGGTCCGGTTCCCCCGAAACGGTAGTCAACAGTCGCAGAAAAGCGTCCGTGATTGCGCGCGAACCGAACAATGACCGGTGTGGCGTGGCTCATTCGAAAAGCCCGCCGGTGCTCGCGAAGTTTTTTGTTCGACGCGGGGATAAAGTTCGCCCGCGTTTCCTCGAATGGAAATACTTTTCATGACTTTGGCTCGCGGGTAATTGAAAACATCGATGAAAGACCGAGGCCGTGGGCGAGGAACCCGAGACAAGTAAAAAGACACATTCCCGGCGAATGGAATTACTTGCTTTATCGCGTTTTCCCTAGGCTCGGCGACGCCATTCGAAACGCTCGAATGAGGGAGTAACTGTAGACGGACGAAGAAGCTTTTCATTACCTATACTCCCACGGCGGCGGCGGCGGCAGCAGCGGCAGCGTTCAGAATGTTTTTAGTATCACCCCGCCGCGCTGAATGAGTTTTGCGGGCCTGAATGCGACTTTACAACTAGCTTATGAGTTGTAGAATAGAAACAGGAGTGTCACCTGGGTTCCTCGAAGAGCCGGGAGGGCATTTCGCGCGGTCGGGGAAATGGCAGCCGGTAAAACCTGAACGGTTTTTACGGAACTGTCGGTATTTCTGTCGAGAGCAGAGTGAAACCATACAATTAACGCGAACGTATAGGGACACACCGCGACGAAAAGGTCGGGTTAATCATATACCGATACCGGTCGACTAAGTCGATTTTACTGCTAGATTTCCGCGTTCATCGATTCGCGACGCACAATGCCCGATTTCACGGATCTGTGCTGACCGGCGTGTAAACAACGATGGCTCGCTCCCGTAGGTTATGTGTAGGTGCGTAAACAGTCGTGTGTTAGCTGGCCAACTTACAATTGGAATTTATTACCTGTACCGATTTCGGCGAAGCAGATCGAAGACAAACTCGAGCAGTTGTTGTTACCTCGAAATCAAACCGCTTCTTCTTGTTCTTCCATGGTTTGTTCACGC
This sequence comes from Halictus ligatus, assembly GCA_028454255.1. Taxonomy (NCBI): domain Eukaryota; kingdom Metazoa; phylum Arthropoda; class Insecta; order Hymenoptera; family Halictidae; genus Halictus; species Halictus ligatus. Next base: position 14,031,029 of record CM052131.1, read on the forward strand.
TGGCGCTGCTATTTGCGTTTCTCGCCATGGGGCGGCGCTTCCATGTTAAATTTCCATTATTTAAATTTTCAACTATACTGGCAATTTTTTTCTAGTTACTAGACAAACTACATTTTTGGTGGTACGCACCTTCTCATGGAACATTCAAGATTGCGCGACGTGAACGTGTTCGGACTTGTCTCGTTCGCGGCAGCTTATTCAGTTTTTTTATATGACCCTGTGAGAACTCTGTCGAACATTGTTTTGTATTTCCACTTTATGATGTTTGCACGAGTAACGCTTATTGTTAGTTGTATATCTTTTATATGAAATTCACAATTAAGCTCATGTTTGTGAGATTCTTTTGACTAAAATGAGTCCGAACATGACATTATCCGAACCGATGATATCTGAATTCTTCATTAAGAATTAACTGTTAACTATCGTGCAAATCAGAAAAAAATTAGTCCAACACTGTAGCAAAATAATATAATACCCGAGCAAAAGAGAAATTGTTCGTAGCAATTGCAAGAAATCAAAATGAAAATGCATTTGAAAAAGTCGAAAATAATAGAGTAACTACCTTGAACTCTGTCGGTTCAGATTTGCGTTGTTGCCATGAATGCATAATAATCTGCAGTCTGCTAAGCTTGTTTACCAACGTATATTCACAAAATTAAGTTTCACGTTGCTAAGAAGTCGAAGAAGTAGGCGACGGTCGTCAACGCAGCCTAGAATGAATGTAGGTCGTTGTAAGTAGCGGCAATTAATTCGAGTTCAACTATCTCGGAAACTATCTGCATGGTTGGCTGTCTCCTTCGAGCACATTGCGCGCGACGCGTCGTTGTTGCTACAATCTGTCTGCTGTTTCTTCCGTTCTAAGTAAGGCCGCAAAGTTAGGCGGAGAGAGATTAGGCGTTTCGCGAGCGAGCTATCCGGTTCGTCGTCGTGTACGAGCCGCCTACGCTTGTTTCACAGTTTAAACCTCTGCTCGGACCCGACTACTGTTAAATTATCAACAAGACCGTGCCACCGTGAACGCACCATACTTTGGGAAAATGTCCTTAATATATGCGTGGAAAGATAATAGGAAGGCGAGAGCGAGTGAGAGAGAAAGAGAGAGAGAGGGCGAGAGAGAGAGAGAGAGAGAGAGAGAGATAGAGGGAGAGAGAGAGAGTGAGGGAGAGAGAGAAAGAGGGAGAGAGGAAACTTGCCGGAGATTTTCAAGTATAATTAAAGCAGCTGCTTAGACCCGGGGAATAAATGTTAGTGCGGAGATAACGGGCGAGGAAGGACTCGGTATCTGCAATGCTGTTATTACAGATACTGAGCAACAATTTACCAATTTGTTGATCTGGAAACACGGATTCCTTGGTCCCGTTCTGTCTATCACTTTTACTCTATTTGCAATGTCATGTCAAGAGGAGTTTTATTCTGCAACTTCTTCCAAGCTGTATTATACAGGGTTGTAAAAATGTTGTACTTTCTTGAAGGGGGTGATTCCTGAGGTCGTTTGAAGTAACTTTCTCCTTTGCGAAAATGTTTTCCGCGGCTTTGTTAAGGTATTATTAATGAAAAATACGGACCAATCAGGGCGCTGCTACAGCGGTCGGATTGCGGCTCGGCCAATGCCAATACCACGCTCAGGGGGATCTGAGGTCTGATTGGTCCTTGTTTTTCGTTAATAACCCCTTAACAAAACTGCGGAGAATATTTTGCAAAGTAAAAAGTTATTTACAATTACTTCAGGTATCGCCCCTTTATAGAAGCCTTCTTGATTATGCAAATGACATAGATTTAAAATTTCAATCAATTTTTGGAAGGTGCATAATTGTAAATGTGTCTCTTTTAATCGGTTTCTCTAGTTTTGAATTTCTCTTTGGGAGACAGGAGGCTGCAATATCTTCTATGTTATTGTCAGTATAAGTGGCGCTATTAGAGTAACGAAGACTGTGCACATTATAAGACGGTCGCGATTGCCTGCCTTCTCTCTTGTCTTAATTCTATTTAACTTTAATGGGACTATCTAGATCTTAAGATAAACTCCCCGCTTCTGCAAAGGAAGAGGGCACATGAAAGAAATTGCAAGTAGACTATGAACTATAACCTGGATTTTTTCTCTTGTTTTCCTCTTGACAGCCGAATTTGTACACGTTCATTGAAGAAAAGGATTCGAGGTAATTAGAACAGAATTTATTGAATATTATTAATTCCCGAAATAAAATTCTATTTTCTAGTTGTCGATATATAGACGTACAATAAATATATATTTTCGTCTTCTTCAAAGAAATTATGAACAACGTGAAAGTTCTAATCACTGTAACCAGAAAATAAATGGTTAATAATCCAAGTAAAAGCAAGCAAGTGGTTAATAATCCAGAAGAATAAAATGTTGAAACGAATGTTCAATCAACGAATGACTGTTCTTGCGTGTTTACAGTTGATACGCGTCCCGTCCGAGTTGCGTTGTATGCAGTTGCCCGAAGTTGCGTTGTATGCAGGCAATATTAATAGTATACAGAGCACATGGTGTATTAATTTAATCGTATGAACCTATCCAGTGAGCAGAGCCCTAAATCAGGTCTCAACATAAAATCGAAAAGGAGAATAAACATTCTGAAATGATCACTAACCGAAAAAATCGTATAGTATTCGCAAACCAATACCCCAGCAGTCGTGGGCGGAGAAACAACGTTTACAAGAGCTCGGATCCTCCCAATAAGTAACAATAAAAGAAAGAACACTTTCAAATGCAGGACCAGCAATACAGTTCAAGATCTTAATGAAAAGGAGTACAATGGGATCGCCAGCGCCGTCGGAAGCAGCAACGGGAAGAACCCATCAATGACATAGCGAAAGGCCGGATCTGAGCAGCGATATCAGCAGATGGTTTCCAACACAAGCGTAACAATACTAACCCGCCGAAGAAACGCATGCTCGAGGAATCTCGCAGGGAAGGAGTGGGCCATTCTCGAGGAAACAATCCGAATGGAAAACTCACGCGATCCCGTAGTTTCGTGGTTCTCCGCGAGAGAAGCGGTTTCTGGCCGGGCCGCGATTATTATCCTAATTCGAGGGTGGCGTGAGCCGGGCAAAAGAGGAAATCGAAAGATTGCAAGCGGCGTAGCGTGTCGCGAGCGTAACTTACGACCGGACGAGCGTTTCCCGGTTTCCTTAGGCGGTTTCCATCGTTAATCTTGGGGAGACACACCGCGCCGATGGCACGCCCAAACGAGCCAGTCGAATCCCGAGGCTGTGCGCGGGACAGACTCGCCAAATTTATCTTCATCACGGAAACTGTAGCCCAGACTGGTACGAATGTTTCTACTAATTTCGTTGCTCCACTGTTTCCCATTATCGCCGGCTAGATTTTTCTTATCGTTTTCTTCCGCACTCTCTCCCTCTCTATATCTATCTATCTATCTATCTCTCTCTTTTTAATCGACGCCCGTTCTCCATTGACTCGATCGACGATAAATGAATGCGTTCAGACAAATGACGCGCAAAACGCGAGAATTGTTGGACAAATGTTCTGCCAGTTCTTTTTCAGTTGTTCCCTCGGGACACTTTCGATGTGTACTAGGTGGAGAAAATATCACAAAATACAGATCACAAAATCGTTTTAATGATGTTCCCGTATCTTTTTCAGTTTTCGGTGAACTTTGTATCCTTGCACAATTTCATACCAAGTCTTCGGATACGAATTACGTCACCTTGCCTGACGCTTGAAGGATGCATCGATGGAAAATAAAATAATTTTTATTGCCACAAAGTAATTGTACAACGGTTAGGTTGCTATTACGTTGATTCAATGGAAATATATTTATTACAAATTGAATGAGAAACTTGCCCTCGAAGAGGTCAATCTTTAAGTAGAAATTGTTACTTACACTTATTCAGTACAAGGAATGCAATTTCTTATTTCAGTTACAATTTATTTCCTTCTGTTCAACAATTAATATCCTTAGTACTATATTAGAGACAGCGTAATTGTGTCGTACACGTAAAGGCTCACGGCTCCGTGGTCGCAAAGTGCGTTAACTGCGCAGCCGGAAGTACAGCAGAATCGAGTTTCCGGTTCATTGCCAACGTGATTGAATTCTTGAAACAGCGTTTCGCTTAGGCTCAGGTTTCTCGTCAATTCACTTTCCGTTTCCGTTTATTCTCCCATAAAGAAATAATGCTAAAATGCATTTCATGAATCGACATACGTGCAGCGACATGAACGACTAAATGAAATTGTATTGATACAAATGTTTAGCTTTATATAGAAATTAATTAACGTTCGTTCGCAGCATCCAAGCATATTTAAACAACAGAAAATCTCGAACAAATAAAGAAACACGAATTCCAGTGATAAAACGTGCACGGTGACGTTCATTTCATAACGAGGGTTTTATTAGTACCGATAATATTTTTAATTGCCAATGGTTGATAAAGTCATGCTTCAACGATAATATTGTCTATAGAATATGTTGCTTCAAGCTTTTATTCATTTTTTTCAGAAAACACTTGTTGCCAAACATTTTTCTTGTGCCAAACGGATGCAAATGCAATAATATTAATTTTTGCACGTTCGATATATCTGGAGAAGTAAAAATTGATATTTGTTGAAACGTGTATATGTTCCTTGCATATACACGTATTATTATTGATTGAAGTCAGAGCATAAAACATTTTTTAATTATATGATGAATAGATTGCAGATTTTATGCGTTCACGAGAAAAATGGATCGATCGAAAAGAAAACGATGAAAACACCACGCAAATTGAAGAACATTTGTTATTTTCGCTGCAGAAATATGATTAAAAGTACAACAGATTCTTCATTTTGTGTAAAGATCGACAGTCTATCGATGAATAATGTAGCCTACAATGCTACTAAACATACAGTTCCAATTTTCAAACATCAACACTTTCTGAAAAAGTGACAAAAATTCATTATAGCTAGGATTCCACGTAAAAATTGATTGTTTTAACGTAAAATCGAATATTTTGATCACCCACTGTATTACAGATCAAGTACAGTGTTTTCTCTATATATTTCGCCAACGATGATGAACGTTGCGGAATTATCGCCACTACCATGGTCTACACCCCGTGAAGGGTCACGAAGCTCGAGAGGCCTCGGACGCCGAAGAGCGTAAACATAACACGGCTCGGGTATGTCTCCTGGACGATACACGACGCTGGCAAGACCGGTGTTGTTGACATTATATCGAGAGATAATTTAACTTTCACGGAGACCTTGCACTGAATTTCTTCAACAATTTATAAATTTAAAGTGGATTTACCTGATATCAGAAAAATGTCATTCTCCTTCGGGTTCAGATGCCTAAAATGTATTACAGTCTGCCGAGTTTACGGAAACTATCCGTCCGCCTCGCGTAGCATCGCAGTTCCGGTAAGCGGCGCAATGTGTTCGTCATAATTAATCTGTCTCGGATCGCAACGACGCGTAATCCACGAGTCTCGGATCGCAACCGAGACAGCGCAGCGCCGGTTTCCTTGATCCCTACCCCCCGTTCCGATCCATAGAAATTTTCGGGCCCGTTCGGAGGCGGTACGGCGCGGCTGCCAGCGCCCATGCACGTCCGGCTGCAGATTGATTGCTGATCCTGAAATTGTCCCCCAAAGTTGCTTTACACGTTTCGACGGCGTGCCCAAGAAGTTATGGTCTCCCGGCTATGTTTACGTAACTTGATGTGACAGATATATAGTTAGCGTCTGGCGTTAACTAACTAACTAACTAACAGGCGTATCATCCGTCGACCAGCTTTCTCCGAAGGTATCTCCCAATTAGTCGGGTTAGAATTGCAGATTCCTTGGATTCGACTTCGGTCAAAATGGCCCGCATAGTTGCCTGTTCCGCGGTATTTATGCATTAGCACGATCGAGGTCCGCGGAAGATGGCAACGGATGAATCCGCTGGTATCTTCTACACGTTCGTAAAGTTGACGCACGCCTCGGCAAACCGGCGATAATGAAATTCCGCGGACGACCGAACCGAAGGCCGAATTTTGGACACACGGTTTCGGAAATGCTGGACCGACGACGCTCCGGCAGCGTATTCAGCTTTCCGGAACGCACGGAAATGGTTGTTTGATAGCTTTCAAACATCCAACTACGTGTTCTTGCAATCGAGAGACGAACGACGCGACGCCACGTGACGCGAACACGGCGCCCTGGGAAGACACGCACCGAAAAGAGACGCTCTGCTACTACATCCTCGGAAGTTACAGCCTGGTTTGCGGGACAGCGGAAATTACACGGCACTCATGCTGCGCGAACGTAAACGCCGCCGTGGTGGCTCGAATTTGGGGCCGTTCGAAATTTTGGGAATTTGCATTTGAAGAGTGAGATCAGACAAGAATATTTCGAATATTAAATTATTTCTTTCGTGAAGAATGTTTATAATGTTTACATAAACATGGTCTTAAGATCAGCTATAACACTGTGAAGTTAAAAATATATATATTTAAAAATCATTCATGTCCCTCTATGTCTTTTTATATCATCATATTTGCCCCCTTTAACAGTACAACTTTTCTCTTTAACATTTTCTTCCATCTCTAAGCCTAACGGAGCTATTTAGGTGGCCTGTTTCTCGTGAACCACCCGGTATAAGTACATTAAATGTCACAATTTCTTGCAGCTCGATATCTTTAATTTACTCATTCTAATTCCACTGGTGGGAAATATTTTATACACACATGCGAATTGTCAAATTATTCTATACAGTTTACACATTAAATAGATAATCATAATGGCCAATGTCTGATTGAAAAATGCAGCAGCTGCATAAACATTTATTTTGTTTCCTTAATCATAATAATCCGCATATACTACAACAGTATTTTTAAACTCTTTAAACATTTTGTCTTGTATTCATCCATTTTTGTCATAAATGCATAAAGTTCACAATCTACTACTGTTGAAACATTCTTCACAGTCAGTGCAGGGCACAGTCGTCGTCCCCGAAGAGTTGAAATGATCTTCAACGACAGTAACTATGAGACCCACACACATCGGATAGTATCATAAATTATTCCTAAACATATGCGTCCTTGGGGACCGCACACTCGATCACACTTACCGCTGACAAGAGTTTTTCGGCCGGTAGAAGGTCAATGTTATTCCGCCGCGTAATCTGTCTGGTTCCGAAACTTATTCGCCGGTAATTTAATCACGTGGATCATGGTAGTACAGAAAACAATCTGCACGACCGCAACCCTATCAATCCTCGTTACCAGGGGTAAATGGTTGACCGTGGTGGAAGGTTCGCCGGCAAGAAAACTGGGCTCCGTCCCGTATTAGGGTTAAAAAAGCGGCAGCAAAATCGTTGTTACCGACGAAAAACTTCTTGAAACGAAGATAGAGATCCGGCGAGGAAGAAACAACGCGCAGACAAACGGCGTGGAATCGGGCAAGGGAGAGAATGAGAGGAGGGGATTTCGATGATAACGTAAGAAAAGGAGCAAGAAGAGCATCCGAGAACCACCGTAGGATCGCCGTAGCGATTTGTTCGTGGGATTTGATTTATAAGTCTGCGGGAGTTGTCACGGGGGGGGGGGGGGGGGTCTCGGCCTCCCGCTCTCGCCCTCTGTTTGCTATGGAATAGAAGAACCGATGGTGCGGCGGGGCCAGAGAAACAGAAAAGGGGAGGGGGGTGGTAGGGAGAAAAAGAAACGGGAACGGGAAAGAAAAGGGAAGGCAGAGTTAGGGAACGATCGCCGGCCCGTGGCTTCACTTACGGATGATACATTGCCCCGTAGTCGACTTCAGGCACAGAAGGATGGAACCGCAGTAATGGATTCGGAATGGTTGAAAATAGTCGGTCCCTGTCACCGGGACACCCGCAGTCCCGCTCCGTTTCGCCCGGAATTCGCGGCACGCGATTTTCGTTCCGCGAGGAACGAACCGTGCCCGCCGAACCTTCCGAAGATTCGCCCATGATTTGTGACCGAACATTTTTTTTCAATTTCCGCCGAGGTGATCGATTGTAATTGAAAGAATTAGTTTTATCACCGGGAACTGATTGGATCGTTTCCGGGACTTTCTGTTTCCGCGCCTCGACCCCGTCTGCTCTTCTGGCTGAAATGTCAGAGATACAAATTTCAGTTCGCCTTCGTTATGTCAAATAATCGGACGAAGGTTTTCGCGTATAATAAAATTTTTCTATTTGGCGTCGAAAATTGAAAGAGCGTGAAATTTTCACCGAAAAATTGTCGCTTTTGTTACAACGAAATTGTGGATCGTTATGCAGAACAAAAACTTTAATAATTTTATTTATTTAATTCCCTAAATTTGATCAGTCTCTCTGCTGTTTCAAATGTCACCTACTCTTTTATCGTTCTTCAACGTTCGTTAATAGCCTGGTCATTAGCGTCGACCAGTGTCGCCAGATTAAGACTTCTCTTCCACTCTCCTCTTCCCCTTCTACGACGCTATTCCCCCCGTTTCCGCTAAGGCTCGGTCACGTGACGCGTTTCATCTCTGTCGTGCATCTGTCTCAATGTCACGTGACTAATCCGGTACTCCCTGAGAGAGAGAGAGAGAGAGAGAGAGAGAGAGGGAGAGAGAGAGAGAGAGAAAGGGAGAGGGAGAGAGGGAGAGACAACTCCCCTGATCTAGCGACGGTGATCTACTGGCGTCGACTACATTAGTAGTCACCTACCAATTTTTGTCACAAATTTGCAAAATCTACTAATTGTAAAATCCACAGTCTAGTTACAACTTCGTGACAAACGTGGTACAATCAGCTGGGCTCATTTTAAAGTGAAATATCCACTTGCAGAATGCTGCGAATGCTACTTTTCCGAACATACACATAAAAGTTATTCGATCGAAACACACTATACTAAACACATACATGTGGGGTAGACCTGGTGTACCTTGGGTCATTCCAATGCTGGCGGCACAGTTTCCATTCAATGCTCAATACAATGGCAATGAAAAATCGTACTAGAAGACAGATCGTTGCAAATAGGAGACTTGAATGTATAAGTTCATGGTGATTTCAGTCCGTTAACAATTTTTTCTGTAGGAGCCATTTAACATTGAAAAAACCAATTTTTAAACGGAAGCCTTAGTACAATAAACTTTTATGACTTTACTAAAGTTTCGATGTCTAAAAATTGCAAATACACTGTCAGTAGGTAATAATTCACAATTATTGTTGTATCAAACAGTCGAAATGGAACATGTTACTAAATCTTCGAATTCGTTCTTCTTTCTACTTCAAGAGCATGGTGGTGCTTGAAAATTGTAAAATCTGTTTTGCTGACTTCTATTTCAACTTCTATTTTGACTATTTGACTTCTATTTTAATAAACTCAGTCCATGAATATTTCTTTGGTAAGCCACCAGAAGTAATTTAGATATCGTGAATTTTCTGTATTTTCTTGGGAATGATATTCAACGCACGCAACGTTAATCGGGATAAATCGGAAGAGGCTGGGTTCCTACATGTAGATCTGTTACCCCAGGCTGTTTGCTTCGGATCCCACAGAACTTCGGTGCATCCGAGTCAATAGAGACACGCCGCGCCGGGGGCGCAGCGTCCGATAGTGGTGACCACGAGGACGTCATATCCGGGACCGAGAACTTTAGGATTGTGGGGATATATCTCCAGCAACGAAAGCATTATGGAATAATCCCTCAAATCTAGGTTTTACTAAGCACCTGTCCACCCGGGACCCGAGGTTCGATATTGCCAAGTTCCGATTACTTTGACACTAATACTTTCACGTGGCCATCAAACAGTATCCGCGCCACTGCTATTGCTTATGCTGCTATTCAACTTACAAATAAAATTCTACGGAAATATTTTATAGAGTCCAAGCACGTTTAAAAAACATGTGCGTTGTTTCTAATCACACAACGAGTGCAATTTATAACGAGGGGATTGTTAGTGCAGATAATGTACTGATATTGGAAAGTTTCGTTCCAGGAGCTGGACATTTTTTCTGAATAAATTGAATGAGTTTGGAATAATAATACTTACAATTTCCTGGAATGTTTTCCCTGTTTTGCGTACGATCTAATCAGGAGTCTAGCTCTTCATTTCCCGTTTTTCCTTTTAGATAACATTTGATCCCATGCATTGTATTACGTACTCTGTATAACTGGTCTCCGCATTCCGTTCTCATGTTAATACGACATGAATATTTAACTGGTTCTTCGTATAATTGAATTAAAGTATTAATGTCGTCATCGCGGCGCCAACGGAACTCGAAAGGATTTACACGGTAGTAGTGCTCGACGATGATAACTCAATATGTTTAATAAATTTTCATCGACCAGTATCGTTTCTTTATACGTCCACGAACGTTTCAAAACTGATCCTGGAAAGTGTTTCGCTCGGAACGCAAAAATTCGGGGTTCGCTCGATCGTCGAGAAAAAAGTTGATCCATGCGCGAATAATCAGTCGGAACACTTCCACAAACGCGCGGTTCCCGCGGTGTCCTTCGCAGTTCGAACTTTTTGAAAATTGCTTCACGTTTCCGCGGCGCGGCGCGGGGCGGGGCGTTCCACGGTTTTCCACATTTGAAAATCAAGCCGCACAAAACCGCTGGGAGTTGCGTCAACGAGCACGCAAAATTCACGGCTCTGCCCGTCCCATCGAAGGATATTCCATCGATCCTAAAAAGCAAAAAAAAGAGCCCCCTCTCCCTCTCTCTCACCCTTCCCCCGCACCCCCCTGGAAATCCGAATGAACAGAAAACCGGTCGAGGGCTGATTTTTATCGATCGCGGGGAAACATAAAAATGTCGATAACGTTAACGAACGGAATTGGCGATTTTTATTTCCAAGTTGGCGTTCGTCCAGTTGCGCGCCATTTTACACGCCTCCCGGTAGCTCGTTCGACAGCATTGTTAGGAGGAACGCAGATTGGATATTGGATTTCGCGGACGAGCCACTCTGCGCCTTCAGCCTGTAGGCTTTTTTTCACGACGCCGACGCCCGGCCGTGATCGCGATCAACGTCGATTTGAATGGGGGGAAAAAAAAGAATGGGAAAAATCGAAGGCACTTAATAGCCGGTTCGACCGGTTAGCCGTTTATGCGGCGTCGTATCGATCGGTTTGACAAACGAATTACACTATTCGGAACGCATCCGCGGCGCGCATTTGATAAAACGGGATGAAAATCTTGAATCGGGTAGAGGTAAAGTTTAATTGGTTCGTCAAACGTAGCCGGGCGCGGGTAACGGATCCTGTTAAACGCTGTAATTGGCGAGTTCGAAGGCGACAGAAGAGCGAGAGACAGAGAGAGAGAGAGGGAGAGAGAGAGAGAGAGAGAGAGAGTGTGTCCTTTCTAGTTGAAAATCGGCGACGGGTCGAATGGAAAGTCGAATGAAATCCCGCCGGACGTTCAACGAACTCATCTCGCATATCGATGTGTATATTCGCGAAAGTTTCGCACACGCCGGTCAGCCAACGGAACGTGATTCGCGAAACGCATCGATAACGCGTCGCGTCGCCGCGATCCCTTTGATCAATCCGCGTCCAATCGAGTGCAAGTCGTGTGCTAGCGACGCGGATAACTTTGCCAAACGCAAACGCGCGTGACAAGTAATGTAATTAATTAGAGGCCGCGCGATCCGAGCGAGAATATTACCGGGGCCACGACGATTGCAATTTTGTAGCAATTGCCCGCACCAACGATTGTTTCGCAGACGATTCCCGCCGGTAAAGACAGCGCGCGGATTCCGCAACCGGGACGCGGAGGCGCGTTGTTTTGTGAACGCGGGCGAAGAAAAAAACGCAACCACCGCGACTGTGAATATTTAAATTCTGCTGGAAACGCGACGGATAATCGCGGATGGAAATGGAAAAGGTACGTCAGTGAATAAAATTGCAAGACCTTGAAAATTATTGGATTACATGTACCACTTTTCTGTCTGGTTGCACATGTTCTTGCCTTGGCTTGAAACAATGGATGTCGTTTAAAAAATGTGAAGGACTTAGCGGGTAAATACAAGTGCATTCGCTATGCTCGAAACATGTGTCGAGGGTCGGCTACTTAAATTTTAATTTTGTGTTTCTGTTTTAGAAATGTGTTGACTGTAACCGTCCGAGAATCATAGAACATTTGAATAGAAATTTACATAAATTTTTCAAGATATTCAAGATAGTTTTTTCTACAATAGTCCTGTTGGTAACAACATGAAACGCAGCAGGAGGTGGACATTCCTATACACAGGTTGCAAATTGACTCTCATACTGGAAACGAAGTTATGGCTGAATCTTTGATAAAGTAAGGTAAACTCATACAACCAGTCTGTATGCATAAGCACCAACATGGTTGTTCTCGATTGTTCTTTTTATTTCATTGTACAGTTTCAACAATCGGCATTCAGCGAAGACGAATGGTGGTGGTTGTTTAAGTTTTAAATAGTTTATCACGCAATTTGTCTCCGACAACCTATTATTAACAAGATTAAAATTTGAACTTTTTCAACCATTTACCGTGAATTCTCGATATTTGTCAACTACACGGGTTTTAACCAGCATCGTGTATAGTCCGAGTCGTGATATGTTTATACTCCTCGGCTTCGTGGCCCCTCATGGAGTGTACCCCGCGGTAGTGGGGATAATTCCGCGACGTTTATCGTCCAGGCCTTGGCGACATGTACAAAGAAAACACTATTACAAATAGACTGCGTGTTTGTTAACAACGTATAGAAGTGTCACAGAATTGTAAAGAAAAAATAAGGTTTTTCAGAATCCAGCACATTTTCAATTGACTGTTCGAATTCATTGAAAGCGAGGCAAGGAAGATTTCGTTTCTTCGAATTCCCCGGAATCCGGCCGCGAAAGCAAAAATTTATATAATTGTTTTGGCGGTGTAATCAGGAGACTGCAATTTTTTGTCGGCCATGGTCTGACATACATGAATCGGTGAGAAATAAAGGACGTTCGGTAGTCAGAGCACGCGCTGCTAAAACGTCAATTTATGATAGCTCTTTGGATGCGTGAGTGTCTTCAGGCCGTATAACGAACACGGTTGATTTTACCGAACTACCATCTGCGTGCGATGGAGTGCCGCGCATAAAGAGATAACTAGATCGAGCCCTTATTGGTAAACCATAATTGGTTGTAGCGCGCAGTGGCACTACAGTTTCGAGATCAGCAATGCTTCGTTGGATGCTGCGTGCGGTCGGGCACCGCTACTCGCAAATTAATAGTGCGCCGAAAACAACGTTGCGCCATTATCGACGGTAGAGCTTCGAAATGCGTGACCGAAAAAATTTATCTGACAAAGTTTCCGCTTCGACGGGAACATTAAACGCCGGCGGCACGCTTGCGTATTTGCGAGGTCATCGAAATGTATGTTCTTGAAATGTTTTTGGTTGAGCACGAATTTTGGTGGCCTGTTATCGAGCTTCTGAGGACGGAGAGTCCGTAATTCGATTAATGGAGCATTAATTTTAGCCGGAAACAGGATTGGCTAACAGCAGCGAATTATTGTATTTCTTGCATTATGGCTCCGGATGATAACTAATCTACGGTGGTTCGTTCAGCAAAGTGCAATTCAGTTTCTGGATATTATCTCGAAATATTAATATATTCCACAGCTTCAATGCGTTACTATCAGAGAAACCCGAATATTAATGTCGAAACTTCTGTAATCCTGTAAGCTCTGTTTAAAAAAAGGGGGATTTTTGAAATGTTCTCTTCGAGAAACTATGGACCTGTTCTTTCTGAAACTTTTAGGATAATTTACGCCATGTTTAAGAATTATGTAGTAATTTTTCCATCTAAAAATGTGTGGTAGAGAAAGGTATAAAAATTTACATAGAGCATCATCGCCAGAGTTGCAAATCCGCGAGAATTTTGTAGCCTTTCGTTTTCATTAAAAGTAAAAATTGAATAATATTCTCAATTAAAAAATTCGAAATATTGCAGCAGTGATTAAAATAAGACCACGAAAAACTAATTTTTCTCTGTGTAAAGTTAAACGACTCTCTTGCAAAAAAGTCTTTAGAGACAACCGCGGTACCAATATGTTGTTAATACTTACTCAAGGAAAAGTGTTAGACAGAAAAGTTTTTACAGTATTTAGTTTCTGTAGAATCACCATGCACCAAGAGTGCTTGTAATCCGTTTAGGGCTTGCGATTACTTCTTTGAATTTTCCCGAGACGTTATGAAATAAACAACATTCATTTACAAAAGAGCGAAGTTGCATGGCGATACGCATTTTCGGAGGAAAATTTTTGAATTTTCGTATAATCACGCGTTACAAGTAACTCGATTATTATTCAAAACTCGAGTGTACTGAATGAAAGCTGTTCGTCTGCTCTGAATGGAAAATCTGTGCAATGCTATTATTCATTTTAGCAGGATCGCTGCATACACGTAAATGAACAATTGTCCAGTGTCTGGAATAAAAGTTGAGGTTAAAAGCTGCAAAGTAATTCCAGGTTGAAAGCGTTAACGTATGAACAAGCTTCGTCTGCTTCACCTAAATGGAAGGTCTGGTCGACAGTGTTTGTAGAAGAAACATTTCGCCGAAAAGTGAACGAGAAAGTAATCTCACAGTGAACGCATTATCTGATGAGCTTTCTCTAATCCGTGAAGGTCGAGTGTCTCTCCCGTATTTTCCTCGGGTATTCCTATGGTAATTCGTTTAAAATTCCGTCACCGGTTTTTCCGTCACCGAGCAATTCCAGTGACCGATTCATCGCGGACACAGATACGGCTGTCCCTAACTTGAAGTTATTCATTGGCAATGATAATGACGTCTTTTCTACGGGATCCAGAATCCCATTAAGCCGCGGCCGATGCCATTAACCGAGCCATTGAAAGATTTTAATTACTCGACGCGCGACAATTGCGTTCGCCGGCTGGTTCGTCGGATTTATCGGTGGCCGTATAACTGACTTCATTTATCAAGGAAAGATTCGAAGCACGCATCTAATGAGACTGCACGAAATGGCGCCGCGCCGGCCGTTATGTACCGAATTGTGCCATCCTTTTTGTTTCGATTTATCGATCGCCAACCCAGATACGATTGGTTAACGAGAGACGAAATATTTTGTCGCATTACGTTCGAACAGTGTCCGCAACGCGCGTACCCGGCCGCGGACCGTGCGGTTCGTTTTGTTCGCTGCGCGACAGATTCCTCCGCAATACCGTAATCACGTTTTTCATTGATTTATTGCTAATTGATTATCTTCCAGCTGGACAATTCGATTACGGCACGTTTTATTTGCTTTTTCCGATGCTCCAGTAAACCAGATATTCAACGATAATGATTCTTGCTGGCCCTTGAAATTGTCTTTATCGAATTGTCTTTGTTATTGTTTCTGAGTTGCTTATTAATTTAACTCGTACAGCAATATATCGAGCTATGTTCAATATTGATTCAAAGCAATCAACACTCTAAGAAGTTAACGGTAATATTTTATTGTGTAGTAATAAGAAAATTGGGCGAAGGAATTTCGATGGTTTCAATCGATTAAAATTTTGAAATTTTTATTGCTGGGTTTCAAGTCTACTTAACACTAAACCTATCGCCACTTTTTAGGTAGAACAGGATACAGTAATTCCCACTAATATTCGGACACTTTTAAAAGTCGTATAACCTTGTTAATATTGGATTTGTATTTTTTCAAAGAAGTTTGCACAATTGACTTATATTAAAAATTTAGAAAGTACGATTTGTAGATCTGTATGAATGATCGTGCAATGAGCTACAGATGTTCCAAAATGATCACATAAGGGCGAAATTCCCCGACAAGGCCAAAATTCTGCGTCTTTCACCCTTAAGCTTTCATCGTTACACGTTTGTACATCATTGCAATGCTGACCTTATTAGATGAAATATTCAGAATATGTGCAATTGATACTGATGTACAAAACGTACTTTTTAAATTTTTAATATAAGCTCGAATAAGGAAGTTGCAAAATAGAACTTTTAATTTTTTCTCTGCAATTTCGACAAATTGTAATTTTAATCGAACATTTTATACGATTTTTAAGAGCGTTCGAATATTAGTGGAAGTCACCGTATATTCCTAGGGAAAAAAGATAGAATGAGAAATAAATACTGAAAAATACATTGTATGCATATTTTAAGAAAAATCGTAAAAATAAATAGCGATGTGATAACGTTGTATGTACGAAATTGTACGCAGAAGTTTGAAAAGGTCTGTTTGACCGGCCATGGTGGGTTTAGTGTTAAACATGGAGAATGTTGTCGGTATGGAGAAGGGTTCCTGTTGTAACCCGCGTATTTTCAGAATGAGTGGCCTAAGTATCTCAGAAATGGCCGAGTAAGGACGGTGTTTGTGCTTGCCCCATAATTACTGTGCAACTATTTACACGCGCTACATAAGCAATGTCTTTGGCCACGCCAGCGCCTCCGGCATACGTACGTGAGTCCAGTCTTGATATTCTCAACAGCTAATCCAACTCGCCGTGGATTCGAGATGAAAATATAGCACGCATGTACTACCATCGTTTTCCTTTCGAGGATTTACTTCTCATCTGAGGAAAAGCATATCTTCGGAAAGAAACGACCTACTACTGGAAAATTACATACATAAAAATTGCATACGTAAGTTTGTGGAGCAAAACAGATTTACTTATTAAAGTAAATCTCGTCCCTTCTTCTTGTTCGTTGTCAAAGCCATTGCTATAGCCGTCCGTCCAATAAAGAGCTAAAAGAGAGACACCGTGGACGAGTAACACTGGGACGTTTGAGCTCTAAAAGATGACGTCTTAACGGAAACAGAGGCCCACGACGCAAATGACGTTTTCGCTCGGGACATTAATATTCATCGAATGCAATTTATCGTTGGATTAATTACCGCGGGTATTAGTTCACGGTCATTATTCATGTCCGCTCGTTATTGTGTCTTAAGAGCATAATTCGAGCATAATCTCTCGGCAATCCGGAGCTTATAAAACGGGTATAATGGACCTGCGAGCTGGTAGGTACTCTCAAGGAAACGAAACGCCTCGCCCGGAAATACGATGCCGTCCAACAGGCACGGAGATTATTCCGCTGTGAGTGACTCTAATTCCCAATGCACGGGCGTCGTGTACTACGAAAGCGCTCGGATCCACTTGTAAATCAAACAATTATTCGTAGACCCCGTAGCACCCGAGAGCACACGATCTACACAACAACGCGCAGAAATTCCGCGCGATTATTTCTCGCAGCAGTAATGGCCGCGCCTCGCGCGGAAAATTTCGACGTTGCACGCATCCATGGAAAAAACTCTCTTTCGAAATATTTTCACGGGTTGCTGCGCTGCCGCGGTAACGCCGAATTCAATTCTTCGCCGCGCATTCGGTCCTGTAATCATTTCACTTGTTCGGGGATTCCGAAAATAATGAACGCTTGCGGAGACGCGCGTACGAAATGCGGTGACAAGCGTTCTTTCTTGTTTGGCGGATTCTTAATATTTATTTTGTCACGTCTTCTTAGAGTTTGTCACTGTGGAAACACATTCTCGAAATGTTACAGTTGTATCCGAAATTTTGATGACGCGACAATTTTTGATATTCTGAATCAACATGCTTGACAAAAGACGTATTGCAGCATAATAATTGAACCGTGGATCTTCAGCTGATCATTTCTGTTATAAATAATTAAAATCCTCGGTTATACACTTTGTCATCCTAAAACCGAATCTGAAAGTAGAATTGCTCCATCACGCAACGTTTTCGAAAAATTTTGGTTT
>CM052131.1:14048807-14074327 GCA_028454255.1 Halictus ligatus
AAACCAAAATTTTTCGAAAACGTTGCGTGATGGAGCAATTCTACTTTGAGGTTTCTACTTTCTACTTTCGGTTAATTCTACTTTCGGTTTTAGGATGACAAAGTGTATAAGAATCACCCAACAGGTATTGCAAAACTCGAAAAAAGTTTGATTTTGTTGGACAGTGTAATAACATCCATGCTTGTCTGTTATACGTAGAGACACCTCCAGATTAATTATATACATCATTTCGATTACTTGATATACACTTTAAAACAATAATATCTTAAAAAGCAATCAACTAAATAACTTGAAATATGATAGATATATTCAGTGAATATCCTGTTATAGTCCAAGCTAAAATTAAGTAAGTCATTGTACGTAAAATTCGAATTTTGCAACACATAAAACAAGAAATAATTTATTCTAGTTCTTCTAATTCCTACACTCTTGTGTCATATAACTATCGCTGTAATTTTAAAGAAAAATATTAATGCTTAAGAAAATGTTACTAGATTTTTCAGGCGTTTTTTAATAAGCACACGAAGTTTGGAATTCTAATTCTTAATATATTTCTTTGAAAAAATTCGTAAATATTGCCATACGATTTTACTGATCTTACCATAAGAATTTAAAATTGGAGGGACCATTTATGTTTACATTTTTTATGCAAGAGACTGATTCTAATGCTAAATTCATGTAATACTCTTGCGTAAATATTTTACTTGTCTATAGGAATTATAGAATGTAGCAGAATGTTTGCAGTTTCGGGAACGCTAGACTGATAAGAAGCTTTCTGTGAAGTAATGCAATTATTGTTGAAGTCCTTCTCTAAAGTGAGAACGCTCGAGCGGGGTTAAAAAAGAACTTGTAAGTAGCTTTGGAAACGTAGTTTTGTTAGCGTACTATAGCATATCTATCGGATGAGTAATTGTATAAAAAGTGTATGGATTTGTACAATTATTTGCAAAGTGCCTATTTTTTATTTGTACGTAACGCTTACACAACACTTTATATTGTTAACGCATTGTCTGCATTATACCTCGTACTTAACAGGGATTATAAGTAGCACACGCACAGGAATTCATGCTGCAAGCTAAATAAAGTGATATTTATTTTCTAATAGCATTTTAATATTTTCAAAAATTAGAATTAAGTTTGCTTATTTCACTTAGCGTTGTATCAAGTTTCGAACTATCTTTTTTAAAGAGTTTTTCACACTCGAATTGCAAAATGCAGACCACTTCGTGAAGTGGTTTTAATCCCAAAAAATTTCGATTCCTGCACAGTTACTTGAATCCAAAAAATTCTCGAAAAACCCAGCGCGTGATCAAATGATTAAAATAACAGTTGCGAAAACTAGATTTCTTGTCAATGCAATGGCTAATGTTATACATAGTGTTACGAAGTTCCATAATTTTTTGAATTTCCATGTTCTAAAGTATTAATCGGTAGGAAATTTCCGCAACATCCTGCACGGCAGGTAAGATTACTATGTGACGCATTCCGCGGCACGTTTTCCGCTTCCTCGGCTCGAGCGCGTTTCGAACATCCGGCGTTGCTGTCGTCGCGCTCTAATCCGTGTAATTAATAGCCGCAACATCATTAACTGTATCAGCCGCGCCATCGCTCACCGGGCCGATACTCTGTTTTCTTCGAAAACAGCTTCTTTGTCCGGGGCTTCGGCAAAATTAGGGGGGGGGGGGGGCACGTGATGCAGTTGTGCACGGCTCTGGGAAACGGCTTGCACAGCTCGTGAACGACGGTTGAATAGCAGGGCGCAGCACGCGGCCGATTATCTGCAGACTGTACAGGGGACATAAATCAGCGAGGCAAGGAGCCGGGACCGAGTGAAAACACAACGGAGCCAGGGGCACGCCATTTACATGTTAATTCCCCGTGGCAACGTGGACACGTCAAATTTGACGATAACTAAATTGAAGGAGGCCCCGTTTCCATCGTTGAGTAATTGTTCACGTAATCGGATCGCGCAATAATTACCGGTTACGTTCCTAATGATATCGCGTTGCGAAACACGATCGGCATTGCGTCGATTAATAGAAATCGCGCTGCGCAGACCCGCGAAACGGAACTCGCTGTGCAACGTCTGTTGCACATTGTGGCCTGCTCTTTTCCTTCTTTTTTTCAAACAACTTGGCCGTTGCGAGATGAGAAAGCAACGACGCGCGCGTTTCAGCGTTTCAGCTTAAAGGGAGGCGCGATATTTCGAAAATTTCATTAATGGAGTCCAACCAGCTGTTGCGCAAAATAAACGTTGCAGGTCCAGGCAAAAAGTGGCAGAAAGAAATTTCGTGAAATTTGTTCGGTTTTGCACGGTTTTGCACACCATTCAATATTAATTCAATTTTGTCAATCCAGCTGGCTAGACAAAAATAAACGGTCCCGTAGACTTATAAAGTATGAATAATAATATATGTAAATATGATCAGAATATGAATAAAATATGAAAATGAATACGAATGTGAATGGAAGTATAATAATGACTAATAACCAAATTTTCTGTGAAAATTTATCTACCGTTAATCAAACGATGAATTAAATTTTAAGCCACGGTAATCTTTACGACATCGATTTATAGATGTTTCATCATTTGTTCCAGAACTTCACTTGTAACGTTTCGGAATAGAAGATTTTATGGTGGCAACTGAAATGACCTTTGCGCGGCTATATTAGCGACTCGTAACACTGTGCGCCGTTGGAAACACGATTGAGAATCATTTTTCCTGCGTGCTTCGTGGCTTGAAATGCTCCATCGATTTTCGAGCCCCAACTAAAATCACCGAGGCGTAGTTTACTGCGATCGATGGCGCGGCGTCATCGAATACACTGGCAAACCGGTTAGCTTGTAATTTGGAAAACCGTTTGGCGGTTTTTGATGTAACCTCCAAACAGATCAAACGAACGAATTTGAGAAAAATTGGAATCGGTTCAAAGCGTGCTTCAGAATGAAATTTTCCTTGTAGATACTCCCAAATGAACTGTGAATTGCAACGATTTCACTGACGTTTCTTGCCACTGTGAATTTCGTATTGTTAGTGCGTTGAAAACCATCCTTTAATGGCATTTTGTTAAAAAATTGACTTACTTCTTTCTGATTCAAGGATCATAAAAATCTGAAATAATTTAGAATCAAATAGTTAATTAATTTCTTTTGAATTGAAATTAAAGATTTTTCTTTTATTAAATCAAAATATTACAATGGGTTAGGAAAGTGTTCGAAATATTAGTTAGAACGAGTTCTAGGCCTATGCCGGAGTCATTTCTGACCCACACCGATATTTCACTGCAGTTTTCTCTCGATATAAGGCTTTCGGATGAAGAAGAAGAAGAGGGGATAGCGATCTTCATTTAGGAATAAAAAGCGTCGCCTTATATTGGAACAAAACTAGCATAAGCAGGGTTGAAGAAACTCCTGTGAAATATTACTTGCATGTTGTTTTTCAAACTATTGATTAAACAAATACCTGCTGATGGTAGTACAAGCAGGATCGATTGTTGAAGCCGGCTCCTCGGTCTGCTGAAACATTCAAATTGAATCTGTTGTTATTACAAACTCGGTCGCAGCACCGAGCGTCCTAAAAAGCGGCAAAACTCTAAGCCACGGAAACACTTGTTCCAAATATAATGCTGAGCCCAAGAAACAATCGATCAGCGTTGAATTAAGTTGCGAAGTTTCTACATACTTCTGGCAATGCTTGGAAATAATGCAGAAGCGAGTACCGATTCAAAAGTTTATGAGCGAAGTGTTAAAAGACTCGCTACCTTCGCGCGAAAAGTTTCCGACTCGTAGATCCACGTTGTTCCGCGATTATGAAACACCGGAATGGACTACCGCAATGTAACACTGCAGATGATTCCAGAAAGTTTCAATCTTTTCCATTGACAAAACGCGACGGAAGCGGTCGCAACGCGGAAATTAAGGACATTTCTGTCGACGTTCAGTGGGTCGAAAAGAGACTCAAGATGCATACTTCAAAATTTCATCCACCAATTGCAAGAAATTCTAAAATTTCTTCTTTCTGTTTAAAATTTCATCCACCAATTGCAAGAAACCTTAATAACTGTAAACATTTAAAATTCACATACTTACGTTCTTGTATTCTTCTGAAGTATTTACTGTCTTGTGTTTCACCTCATTATTTTTCTCATAAACGCACTGAAGTTTAGTCGTAATAATTGGAAGAATGCGAATTGCACCTTTTATACAAATTTTTCCTAGAACACACGTTTGTCCGTGCAGAACTGAAACATGGTCGAACGTTCCAAAATTAAGTTTGGCAGTTAATAGTAATAGTATTTCATTTATTGTTCCCCTTAGGGTTACAATCCCATTACATCACATCTCCTTCAACGCGCAAAACCGCAGACAACTAAATTCAGAGAGAGAGAGAGAGAGAGAGAGAGAGAGATCTTCGCTTTTCAATATAGTAAAAATAAAAATGACAATATGAAAAAATAAAGTAAAATAACGTAACGCTCGCCATAAATACTATAAAATAAAATAAATTACATTACGTAGAAGGCAGTTAATAATAATAAAATTGTTAACTTTTAAGTGTCCGGCACTAGGGGAAGTCCCTGTATCAAATGGAATATTCTGTTTCCACGTAGAAAAGGAAATAGTCTATTTAGCGTTCGAGATAGTATTTTGCCGGTTTCTGTCTGACTTGGCTCGTCAGGTCTTTTGAGAAGCGGATAGACCTATTCAAGGATTGGATTTCAAAGGAAAAATTAAGACGCGGGAAGGCGCGCTTTTAACATTTACTTCGCAACGAGCCGCGAAAAGCTTGAATAATTTCTAAATGGGAACGAAAAAGCTGGCTGGTAATTTACGCAACGCCCCGGTTGATTTTCTTACTGAATGTTCGCCGGCAATATTTGCCCGGGCGCCGTTGTTGCCTCCCATTTAAGCGCGCCACTTCTCCACCGCAATTTCTTGCTTTTTCCTGGGCTCGGCTCTCTTTCCTTTGGTTACGTTCGGTCGAACATGCTCTTTGTTTTTGGACGGCTCTCTATTCACCGATTCAAGAGCATCCGCCGTTTCTTTTCGGCGAGGACGAAGACTAAAGACGTGCCACGGATTGACGGGGGGAGGGGGTGGTCGTTAAGGGACCGACAAATCTCGCAATAATGACACGGTGCGGAATTTTTCACGCTTTTCACGGCCGCACCCGACGAAGGGAGCCGGCACGGAAATCGTGGCGACTTATCGATGCGATGAAAATAGCGACGCGGACAAAAGGCGAATGCAAAAACCGCTCGTTTGCTTTTGTTTCGTTCAGGGCGCAAGACACGGAATTATATAGATATTATAGATATTACAGAGAGCGAAATAATATTCGCGGTAATGACGTCCCGCGAATTTTCACGAATAATCTTCCGACGGTTTTCCTCGACTGGAATATTATAAGACAGCCGTAGAGACATTGCTTTTGATTAAACAGTTTTCTGTAAGACGAGCCGGCGATAGAAATTTATATAATTCGTATTCGCCTGTTTAATGAGAACGTTAATTACAGACGCTCGTATATTCTTCGTTCAATTACGACGTTCCCTGAAAAGAAACTTCTCTCGTACGACGACGCTTTAGCGCGTTGGCTCCGACAAAGTTCGACGAAATCAAACGGAATTTATACGGTATTATCGTGTTGGTATGATAAAAACTGAGAGGGGAAGATTTATGATATGAATTACGCTTTCAAATCAATTCAATTCAATGCAATGCGCGACTTGACACCAGCTATTGTGCCATGATGATGAAAATATACATTGTTGTTTAAAAGAACTTCGATGGCGTACAAATCTTGAAAAATATTCCTCATTATAACTGCAGCAGCGAGATAAATAATTTCCTTCTTGAAATGCTTTTCTTCCATCAAAGACAGGGGAGATATTTTACGTGGTCATGTTATATATTGTTCACTCTGTATAGATTAGAAATACCATTCAGAAATAAATAATAATTATGCATACATTGCTGAAGGAACATGCAATCTTAACGGTTTCATTTTATTCGCTGTGAAACAACAAAAACGATATATTTTTTTCACTTTTTTATATAAATACAGTGTTTTCTCGATATATGTCCAAAATACTGGTCTAGCCACGGACATATATCGGCCAGGAGATGCTATTCTTTGATTTACGCGACCTTACGCTCCTCGACGACCACGGTCTCTCGAGCATCGCGCCCCCTCACGGAGCATACCGGTAGTAGGGATAATTCCGCGACGTTTATCATCCAGGCCTTGGTGACATGTATAGAGAAATCACTGTATACGCCTCACTGTATAGGAATGACACTATCCCTCTGTCTGGGACTATTATCGGCTGGCATTTGGTACATATATAGAGTAAATACTGCAATGACTAGAATTTATGATCGTATTCACTGAAGAGTGAATAGGTAAAATACAAAATCGTGAACATATCTAATGAATAGACTGCGGATCTTTATGCAAAATAAAAAATACTTCCATTGATTGCAAGACACAGGAGCGAAATAAAAATCTCTTTCTTCTTTTAATTATTTTATTAAGCTAAAACCAATACTCCGATGCTCTTAAATCTTTTTAATATATCCACTGCTTTAAATTGTGCTTACCCACTTTTGTCATAAATGCATAAAATCCGAAGTCTGCTAACGAAACATTGAATATTGATTAAACTGCCGACCTTCCTGCGGATCAAATCCAAAATACCGGAGATAAATAAGCACTACCTTCTTTCGTTAATAATTTTAGTATGTTGAGAATAATACGAGAATGTTCGTCAATTTTTTAGTAAACCTTCTACTGTCTTAAATTGCACATATTCATTTTGATCATAGATGCGTAACATCCAACAATGACGAAGAACAAATGAAGACTTCTATTTCGAAACTTTTAGCGCCACCCTGTCTTACCGCTGTACAACGAGCACTAGCGACGAAAATCTCGAGGATTTCAATGGAGGTGGAAAAGATTTTATTTGTATTTTAGGTTAGGTTAAGTTAAGTTAGAATAGGATTGGGACGACCTTATCTCTCTCTCTCTCTCTCTCTCTCTCTCTCTCTCTCTCTCTCTCTTGCGAGTTTGTGTTTTTGTGTTTGTTGTGCGTTTAGGATAAGGTAGGATAAGAGCGGAGCGAGGATAGAAGGAGGAGGGGAATTGGTGTAAAAATTGTAACCCTGAAGGGATCAATAATAAACTACTACTACTACTACTACAATGGAGGTGGAAAATTTGTATTTAATTCGTTTCATAGGATTCTGTAACATCTCCGTCGCGTCTTAGATTTCGCGAGCGCCTCGAATGCCTCGAGCTCGCATTGATGCCGGGTCTCCTCTCGTCTGATCTCGACGTGTTCCCGGCAACGCGCACGCTCGATACACACGGACACGATACAATTAACGGCCGATACGATCTGGAATTTCTGCACGTCGGACTCCCTGAGGGATGTTCCCCCTTCGAGTCGGCTATCTACTCCACGGTAGCGTGTTCATTCGTTACGCTATCTAATCGGGGCAGAAATTTGTCAAGGTCGGAATTTTTCGCGCTCCAACCGACGCGACCGTTCCGCGTCCAATCTGACCGTTTTACTTTCTCTCCAAAGATTTCGTCTTCTCCCCGGGAAAAAGGCTCGGCCAATCCTTCCGCAGCATCTTTCGGGAGCCTCGCATTCCTGGCTCTTCCGAGCCATTAGTAACCGTCTCGTAGAGGAATGGGCACGCGGGGGCGAACCTCGAAGGAAGAAGAAGAAGTGGAAGACGAAAAAGAAGAGAGAGAGAAAGAGAAAGAGAGGGTGAGTTTGTGTGTAACGTAGAAAAAGGAGAACGGGAAAAGAAAGCAAGGGTGGGAAGAACATCTCGCGCTCGTAATATCTAGCCGTCTACCGCATACAATGCGGGTTCGGATATGGCGACGAGTGTTAGGGGTTGATTCTGTCCTTCTCCGTCGCGTTGCTCTCCCCCACCCCATCCCCCAATCTCTCTTTTTTGTGTCGTGTTATTTGTCTTCGGCTTTCTCCTCCGTCTTCTTCGTGCCCCGGAGAAACTGCGGGGCCGAAGAAAAAGCAGATCCGAGCCGAGGCCGAGGCCGGTTACGTGCCGCTGTAACGCAGGAAAACGGTTGTTCATGTTCTTTCCCCGTGTCCTGTAAGTCTGTGGCGGAGGGGCTTTTCACGGGACCTTCTTGGGGGGAAAAACGCAAACACGGCAAATTGCGGTCCGCTCGGTTTCGTTCCGCCGTAAAAACCGTCCCCGGAATGGGAGCTGTATCGACGAATTATGGCGGAAGGCACGTGGCTAATCCTTGGACGTCGAGACAAGCACGACCGCCTCTGTCTGACCATTGCCCGATCTTTCTACTGCGGCGGCAGACAGCGCCTTGCTGACTAATGAGGCTCACACTCTCTGACTTGTCGGTCATACAGTCGGTAAAAGAAAGTATTCGGGTACACTTTGAAACGAAGTAATGCATCTGAAGTAAATCGAAACGACCCGAGGCTGTTCGCGACGCTAGAACGACCATTCTAAACGGTTGTCAATTAAAATATGTTGATATAAACGTCAGTTAGTACATAAGATTTCCTCGACAATGTTTACATCGACGCTGTTTCACCGTTATATGTTTTCACCGACCTCGGTTTTCATTCACATTTTGATGTCACCGACATTAATTTTCATGCACATTTTGTTTCGATTCGACGTTAGTCTTCATCGGCACTTTATTGTCACCGACAGGTCGATTTACGCTCACTATAAAAATAGTATCGCAGTTTGAAAAATTAAATAGAACGTTCCCGAGTCGTTTACGAAAGAAACGCGAATAGGTGACAACAAACTGTCGACGAAGACTAATGTCAGCGAAACCAGAATGTCAGTGAAAACAAACGTCCACGAAAACTGATTTCGATGACATCAAAATATCAACGAAAACCGATGTCGGTGAAATACAATGTCAATGAAAACAGATTGTAACGGCCCTCGTAGAGATAGTCCGGATGTACAAAATTCTTAGTTGTTACGTTTTTCGGGAATGGTACGTTCGCTCGCACATGGCTACGGTTTGGGCCTGTCACCGTACTCGCGTTTACAGCTTCCCTTTTTCGAATCCCAAGGATCGCGTCTATTGTAAGTATCTTACGCAAGGTCAACCCTGGGTCCTTCGCCTCGGTCGGGTAATTAGACCCTGGTGGTTTATGGTTACCAGATGTGGGGATCTGCCAGCCGAGATCGACAGCGTTGGGACACGTTGACCGTTTCGCGAGCTTTCGTCTCACCACCCTCATCTTATCCTTATCGCGCAAGCTTGGACCCGTCTGTAGCCCCCTAGTTTTAAGACCGCCCAACCTTTTTCCAAGGATAGGGAAATCGCTAAGTGTAGCGAACGGGTACCGTATCCTGAACGAGGATGACACTAAGTCTCCTCGTCAGAATTAACCGACTACTAGCACTGGAAACATCGCTCTCTTAAGGGGGCCGGCAGACATTTAGCCTTGACTGTCGAGCCATGTTACGTTGGGCCTTTTTTCTAGACATTTTACGTCTTCAATAAGTAAGTAATCAATTAACACATTAAAGGCGGGAGTCGTAGTACTACGATTTATCTCGACTGTAGCTTAAAGGCGGGAGTCTTAGTACTACAATTTATCTCGACTGTAGCCGCGTTACCTAGCATACTTTCGTCAAGATCCCCCGCCTTTAACGTGTTAAAAATGCATACCACCGTGTTTGTACATGTCTTTGTTCGCCCAGGCCTCTCTCAGGGTTATTCTTTGTAGGCTGGAGTCTCGGTGTCGTCATCTTGATCCTGCACTCGCACAAAGTCATTACCGCGACGTCGTTATTTGATCCTTCGATTTTCGATAACGCCTCGATCCCTGTTTTTCCCCACCCTACGCCTTACTCGCTATTTTCCTAATGGGACGTGTTTTGCACGCGAAATCCTAAATCGCAGGACCGTACCCTCGAGTGATCCTCGGGCCCCGGACCATACCGCGAAATACCATAACGGTCGCGCCTCGCGGCCGGGAGAGATTCGAAACCTCCCCAGGGTACGACCATACCACCCACGCCATAACCCCATTTCTAGACTATGTGTGGTGGTCCCTTTTCCAATTTACCTGTGCACGGGATTTTTCCACGAAATGGCCATGGGTTCGTCATCGGGTGGTCCCACGAAGCGAAGCGTCCCTCGGCGTCGTCGTAAGGGTCGGTGGTTCGCGCGGCACGTCCCTGAAAATTGGCCGTACTCGACGCGCGCAATATTTGTCAGCTGTAGATCGATAATCGATACGGAAGTTCCTCGGGGAGCGCTCCCTAAGCCTGCGAGCGACCGTCCGCTCCCTTCGAAAGATCGTGACGGGAAGTAAAGTGACGTCGCAAATTTTGCAACTTCGCAATATTTAAGTACTAAAATAAACGTAGATACACTGTTTCCCACGAGCTCTGTCCACTTGAATATCTTGGTTATTTACATAATATGGTATAAA
This sequence comes from Halictus ligatus, assembly GCA_028454255.1. NCBI lineage: Eukaryota > Metazoa > Arthropoda > Insecta > Hymenoptera > Halictidae > Halictus > Halictus ligatus. The sequence continues at coordinate 14,059,281 of CM052131.1, forward strand.
TGATATTCTTGCAAGTGGAGGCGTAGAGAAGATATAGAGATCACCATTGTTTTTTTAAGTGTTACATAATATGATGTAGTCTTTTAAACCTTACAACTTCTGTAAGTAGTTTCTCGCATTGCTTGAAATAACCAAGATAATCAAGTGGACACAGCTCGTGGGGCACACTGTATAGAATAAATATAAATTTTCTTTTTTCCATGGGACATTATTAAAACTCGTACGGCAACTGTTGAATGTCACGAACAGAGATTTTGTTTTTCTAATGCGACAACTTTGTATCAACAAGTCCACAAACATACGCACTAGCCCCTTGTCCTTGAGGATCATATTCGTCATTGCATACTTTTTCATTTGCATGCGGGATTTAATGCAACAGTAACGGCAAAGAAAATTTTCAATGTTTATGCAGATGTATTGAAGGTCAACAAGTGTCAACATTGGTTCAGAAGGTTTGCTGCTGGTGATTATGATCTCTCTGACAGGCCTTGAAGTGGACGACCAGTTGAATTTGATAATGACACCCTACAATCTTTAGTGGAAGCTTTCGAGAACCCTTGGGTCCACATGGTCAACTATACAAAGGCACCTACACGAAATGGGAAAGGCATCTAAGCAAGGAATATGGGTACCGCATCAATTATCCGAGACCAACAAGAATATTCGTCAATCAATTTGTACTTCATTGCTATCCAGATTTCGTAGAGATCCATTTCTTAGTAGAATCGTTGCCGGAGATGAAAAATGGTTTCTTTATGATAACCTAGCTTATCACTTAGAAAGGTGTTACCCTGAATTTCTAGAAGAGGGAGATCAAAAATTTGAAGAAAGATGGGAAACTGTCCTTGATAATGATGGAGATTATGTAATAAATTAAGAAATAAAAACCTGAATTTACTACAAAGTTTGTTTTAGATTTCAAAATAATTGTTTACTTATGGGCCCCTCTAATATATTTCGGCGCAACGAAAGTAAGAAAATATCGGGAACAATTGAAACACGGGTCCGACTCGCGTTGTTTATGTTTCGTCCGAACGAGGTACCACGGGTCAGGCTCGTGCTTATTGTTTTTGGCCCAAAGTTCTTGTCACGAGTCTCGCTCGTTGTTGCAACACAAAGGGCTAGTAAAATGCTACGAAAAGTAAATATACTATTAGTTGGGAAAGTTTTTTTACCGGATTGGATCGGAATAGCCCACCGTGCGGCGCTCTATCGGTCCGTTGCCTTCGCCTCGGTATTTTTGCGATCGCTTCATCATAAAGCCGGACTGCAACACGCTGGTTCGGGATCGTTGCTACGCCCCCGCGTTTCCATTCTCGGAATAGTTTCCCCAGGAGACATTCCCGGTGACATAATTTGACGCGGGCTCCGCAGATTCTTGCGAAAAACTGTTCACGGTAATGGCGCGCGCGCGGACGCGTGCGCGTTACGACGTCAATGAATATATCCTCGTGTAAGCAGCCGGAAACGCGCGAATCACGCGAGTGACGTGTGAAAACATCTTCGCGAATGAAAACGTAAGGGCGAGTAAAGTTTCTCGGCGACCTCGCACCGGTTCTTCGCCGTGGTAGGATTCTCTGAAGATGCGAAAAGGCAACCGAAGGACGTTCCCGTTCTTTCAAATCCGCCTACAAAGAGGTCCCTTTCACTCCGGGGGCTACCTTTTCATCCATTCAGGCTGATCGCAGCTTGAAAACTTTTAACACTATTTAAATACTCGGCCCCCCGCTAAGGAGCTTACGTCTTGTAATTTTTTCAAAAGCTTCTCCGGAGGAAAGAGAGAGAGGGAGAGAGAGAGAGAGAGAGAGAAAGAGGGAGAGAGACGAAATCGAATAAACCGGGGCTGCGACTCGATCGATCCCCAAACTATTCCGTTTCTGCACGCCGTGCCGGCTTTGCCAGTCCATAAGCGAGAGGCTGTAGCATTATTAAACGGAAAGTGTCCTTCGGGAGTTGCAGAAAAAAAGTGAAGTTGCAGGAACGAGAGAGAGAGAGTGAGAGGGGGGTGAGGGGAGAAAAAAACGGCAAGGGAAACGGGGGAAAAATACGACGGAAAAATTTCCAGCAGGAGAAACGGTCGGACAATTTCTTTGATTTACGGGCACCTGCTAGATGGAATGAAAATCTGTCGAAACGACGGATGACCAGGTCCATTCGGACGCGTAGTCTCACCTCGCCTATAGAGAAAGATATTGGATTGCCTCGGTGTTTTCTTTAAGAGACCCTCCTCCTTTCACGCTCTCCCTCACTCTCTCTCTCTCTCTCTCCCTCGTTCTCCAATTTCTCTCTCTCTTTCTCTCCCCACCACCGTCGTCCGAAACTCCGGATAAATCAATCGGTTGCGGATATTGCGGCATCCCAATTTTTCACTCTGACGGCCGCTGCGTTCGATTCCGCTCGTCCGCAACTTCACGGATCGAATGTTACAGGATAAACTCCGCTCCCGCTGCGAGCCACGATTTATGGTAATACCGACGGCGTTTTGCAGCAGTTTGATGCGGAATGGCAACGCCTCGGTCCCCGCTTTAAGAAGGACACCAGGCCGAAACGGGTCGCCCCGACGAAAGTACGAGGAAAAAAAAGTGACGCCGACGGAGTCGCACCGCGTCGTCGCGTCGTCCCCGGACGAAACTGACAGATATATTTGGGGCAAGGATAGGATTTCTCATTTTCTTAAGTACTCGACGCGCTACTTCTGCTAAGTGTAGCGCCTTTGTGACGGAGAACGAGTTGGACGGCAACGACTGCGACAATTTACTTAAAATTTGCCGGTAACGACGTCATACACCCGGAAAAAAAGCGAATTTTAATGAGAATTTCTGGCGGTGCTGTGTCGATCGTGGCAGATTGTCTCGAGCGTTGCTTTCGACTGAACTTTTCATCTTCTCGCATTCTTGTTTCCCACGTAACTTCATCGATGTTAACGAATATCGTTTCGAACATTTGGTATTGATCTCTCAATGAAAGTTGTCGCTTTACAACGATACGGCAAAATTAAAATGGTCTGAATCGATCCTCAGAAATGACAAAGTATTTCCTCTTTCAATAACTTTAATATCCTTAAATTCTTCTAACATTTTCAGATTTTCAAATTTTGCCACAAATGCATAAAAACCCGTAGTCATAAAACATTGTTGATTCTCGATGTTTCAAATAATTAATGAAGTTTCCACCTGACTTATGATCCGACAGCGGATCTTTATGCAAAACAAAAGTTTTCTATTTGAATTGCAACAAACCGGAGAGAAATAGAAATTTAATTTCTTTCTTAACGTGTTCAACAAGTTAAAAATGATATAGAAATACTTTCAAATTCTTTTAATATTTCTACTGTTTTAACTTACATATACTCACTTTTGCCATGAACGCATAATACCCACTTACGATTTATATCTAGCCTACAACTTTTCCGTTCTGCTAGAACTAAAAAAACGTTGCTTCCCTCGAACGTTGAATTCTATAAGGAAAAAATGCTCTGCGCAGGGGCTCTTCCGTATTCGGTTTCTTTGGGAGGTCGATCTAGGCAATCTGCGCAAAGAAATTCTTCCTTTAAGTTATCGGAAAGGGGGCTTGGTAGGTGGAAAGACGGCACCGTTGTAAAAGCGTCGACAGGATCGGCTCGAGGTCTGCCCAGCGGCTTCCAACCCTCGGGATATCTTTTTTCGGGCGAGAAATTAATTCGGTGCGGGGCGATTTAAATTCACGAGGCCGCGTGTATGAAGGCCGGTGAACGAGTGAAAATAGGGATCCGAAATCTATAGTGCATCCCCGTGTACACAATACCCATAGGTCTCCGCGGCTCTTACAAATTCCGGGGACGGTGCAGGTTGCGCGCCGGGTACGATAGGCACCGGGGCGGGCTGGTACATTGTTCGGAATTTATAAAATGATATGCAAATCCTGGCAATATCCTCCTCCCGTCCTCCAACCGTCGCGACGCTCCAATTCAACGTGTCCTACCCTTTTCCTTTCTTCCTTTCGGCCTTTTCTGGCCGACCTCGCTTCCCCTCTCCACTCTCTCTCTCTCTCTCTCTCTCTCTCTCTCTCTCTCTCTCTCACCCTCTCCCTTCTCGTCTCTTTCGACTCGTTCCCCTTTCTCGCGTTTACCACCGTCCGCCCCTCCCCCGCCGCGACTAGTTTCTTGCATAATGCATGGCCCACTCTTATCGATGGTTTGAGTAGGGTCTACTTCAGGGGCGACGAGCCGTACGACTTCGAAAGCTGCACTTTCCGCGCGCGCGACGCGCAAGAAGCGACCGTTTAGGTGTCTGTCTCCTTCCGAGCCTACATGTACCGCACCGTCACCGACAGCCGGTCGAACCTTTTTCACGACCGGCGAGCCATCAATGTTTCATGGAAATCACGAAGACTGACGTATCCATTTCGTACTTTCAATTATTTACGCGCCGTGCGCCCGGACGCCTTCGGGTTCATTCTATCGCGGCCCCCGGCATCGATCTCATTTCGCAATTCCATCAGCGCGAATGACGTCGACGTTTCGTTTCGAATTTTTCGATAGCATCCTGTCCGAACGCAGAAGAATGCAGCCACGGTTTCAGGGTTCTCCCGGATTGTACACGGCGGCACCACGGATCACGCTGCTACCGTGGATAGCGTGAGTTCTACATGAAAATGTAAGGCGAAAGTGTAGAATGAAATTTTGTCGTTCGCGGCTTTCCTTCCGGGAAAATAGACTTTCTGATTTTTTGCCTGGGTGTACCGAGTTTTCCCGATGAACAAATTTTGTTCTACGATTTTTACTTACTTTTTTCGTAGAGTCGGATAATCCCCTAGCGTTGTGTCATATTGCTCAATTAAATTTTTGCCTAATTTAGAAAAAAAAAAACAAGTTAACTTTCTGTACTAATTTCTATACACAGTGTCGTTTGCTTTTTCACGAGTAGTCAATTTTACTAAAGAGCAACTTAACTTCCTCGACTAATTTTTGTCAAATAGAGTCACCTGTTCCCGTATTGGTCCGCAGTTTTCGATGAACGCTGTACGGCAGATGTCGTCGAGCCACCTAAACAGTCGTTCCACAGCGGATCCGTCGTTATCGCCGGTAATAACAATAACTCGGCCGTGGCAATTATACCGGTGGACAAATCGAGAGAAAATCCCGGCGCGGAATCAGCGGTTCCTATCGATATCGCCGCATTGGGCCATTCGTTGCGTCCTCCTCTGGATCACCGGGCAAAAATGCTCGGCCCCGATGCTGTTTCGCACGGAACATTTGCTGTCGCTGACTCTGTCCTTGCGCTGCATACTTCAATTACGTGTCGCCGCCGCCTAATGCCAAGAAACGAGACGAGTGTAACGGGACAGCAGACCGGATCCTTTAATACGAGCATTGTACGAAGCTAATTCTCAGACACGGTTTACGTTTCACCCTCTAACGCGCCCGCTCTGCTTCGGCGTTTTCGAGTACGCGGGAACGCGAGCCGCATAATTATGCTAGCTTTCGTGCGAGGAACTGCGGAACAGCTGCGAGTAGTCGCATTTACTTCTATTGCTGCCTGATTTCTTGGCTGGCGAACCAGCAATCGGTCGTGAGGGGTTGGGACGTAAGGAGCCATGCCTAGTTAACAATTTAAAATAAATATGATTTTCAGCAATTTTTTTCTGAAGTATTAATCGAACTTACTTGAAAGTACATGCACCTGGCAATTTGTAACTTTTAGTCGTTTATACAGAAAAGGTCTTTTAACACTAAACCTACCAAGCATTAACAGTAAATATTGCCTCATAAAAATGGCAACACTAAATTTATTGAGATTGTCCATAATTTTTATTCCACTATTTTTCATAAATGAATTTTTGTAGTTTCAATAATTGTAAAATATAAAACCGGTCATTTTGACCGTGGTAGGTATAGCGTAAATTTAAGAAAAAGTTAATGATTCCTTATAAATGAGAAAACAATGTAATTGAATGAAAAAGTCGTTGCTTGGGCAAGGGAATTTATTTCACTATTTTCCATAAATGAATTCTTATAGTTTCAATAATTGTAAAATATAAAACCGGCCAATTTGACCGTGGTAAGTTTAGTATGAATTTAACAAAAAATTAATGACCTGGTTGCTTCAGATTTGTCATAAGTTGAATCGTTGAAATTGAAGCATGGTGTACACGGATGTTGCCTGATATACATGAAACTCGTCCTCTGGTAATGTAATAGTCCCATAATACAACAGTGTAATGGAGTTTCTTCGGGCCTTTCACAGACCCACGAGCCCAGTCTAGACTGGTAAGTACATTATTGCTTAACGTTGTTATTACATGATCGATAGCTTGCGGTTGAACCACCGAGCCGCGAACTGCGCCGTAATATCTTCATTTTGTCGCTGTGTACGGAAAAATGTATTCGGTTGTGCATATAAAGCAGGATAGCACGCGGTCATACGCGTGATGCATACTCCTGAAGATGGTGGCACCGTGTGTCTGAATGTTTCTTGAAATATTACATGGTCGTTCTTTTCCGTAACGTGTGCCGCACGGTCACGTATCCTCGACAAAGAAAACGAAATGCATTGCGGGACCAGCTGTTGTACAGTTTTTCGAAACGCCCGAAGAAATTGTGCGATACGAGCGAACTATTGATAACGGCGTTTCACTTTTCCGGGAGATTTGCATTTACAAATCTATCGCGCATTTTAAATGGCAAAATTGCCGTCTATAACATTTTGGATCCTCGTGGAAATTAGATATGAATTTTTTCAAGGTGAGTCAGATGACAGATAGGCATCTTATTCTAATATTCCGAGAAAATAATCTGTTCACATTGGCTTACTTAAATTTTATGCAGCTCAGTCATAACTTTGTAATTGGTAAATATATTTAAATAAAACAAAAAATTATGAGATATTCTCATCCCGTACTATTTTAAGTGCGAAAAGATTTTTGACTGGTCTCACAATTTTCTAGAAAAAATTCTCAACATTCGCGTTCTCTTGACTGAGCACAATCCTTAATTAATTTTCAATTTGTAAACCAAAGGATCAGCTGAATCGTTGATTTTTGACAAGGTCGGTTTTCAGATTGTGTAACACAAAATCTTGTATGGTAATTGGTATAATCGTGTACCACGTCCGTGGCATACTTTCGGGCCGACTATATGTCAGACAAATAGAATAGAGACGATGAATGGTTGGGCAAGTAGTATAGTACGACCAATACCCATCCAAATGGAATAAGGATGGTACGTGGCCAGATCAGTGGTATAGAGAAGGACAATGGCACGATAAGTGAAACAGAACAGTAGACGATCGGACAAGTAAAATAGGGATCGTGTGTGTTCAAACAAGTAGCGCAAGATCCAATGATCAAACACATGGAGTAGGGACGACGAGTGGTGAAATTAATGGTATTAGGACGGTGGATAGTAAGAAAAGCTACTTTTCAACATTCTCCTTACTGCTCAGATTTATCACCTTTTAATTGGCATTAGTTTGGGCCACTCATTTCGAGGAGATCAGTGCAATAGTAACGAGGAGGTAGAACGTTTCCTGTCCAACCGGATTTTGCTTGAAATCTCCCCCTTTTATGAAAATTCTAAAATTTGGTGGGAGAATTTTGCAGATTCTAACTATACGTACCAAAAAAGTAATCTTTATTTTTAGGAACTCTTCAACATCCTCTTCACTGCTCAGATTTATCACCTTTTAATTGGCATTAGTTGGACCACTCATTTCGAGGAGATCAGTGCAATAGTAACGAAGAGGTGGAACGTTTCCTGTCCAACCGGATTTTGCTTGAAATCTCCCCCTTTTTTGAAAATTCTAAAATTTGGTGTGAGAATTTTGCAGATTGTAACTATACGTATAAAAAAAAGTAATCTTTTTTTTTAGAAAATTCGGTGAAAAAGCAAATCTGGAAAACTAGTTTATATTCGACTGTATTCAAAGAATCAGAACTGACGAGACACAGTTTCGAATCGTCGCTTTCGCATACGTCTTTTATTTCAGTTGCAACAGGTTTTGGTAGAAACGTAGACGATCGCCATCAGTCACTGTCAGAACTGGTATTAACCTTGGTCGGGATTCCAATATCTAGCGGTTAGTCGAGGAAGCAGCGCACGTGCCTTCGAAACGTGACTGAAACTTGGTCCCCGTGTAAACGGTTCCGTTCATTAAACTATATATTTGATCGTAGCCGCATTGATACAACCATAACGAGCCGCATCACGCAGAAGCAGAGTTTTCTTTCCCGACGATAGTGCTCACGTATTAACGTGCTCGATCTAATGAAGTGCAAACGAGCGATGTGTACCCGCCCCCGAAAGCCGCTTCCTGTTCCTCCCTCAGCAATGTAGGATAGTATGATTGCTAAACGCTTACTTAGCCTATGCTTCCTGCTGTAAGATACCTAGCTCGTTGTTTGCGAGTCGTCAACTTAATTTGCTTGAAAATTATATACAGTATAGATCGTCTCGGAAGCTCATGTTTGACGCTGCGGGCAGGAAACTGTAACTAATGATATCAATAATCGCTCGAAAAGTTTAAAAAATCATTCTTTCAATCGTTTACACAATTTTGATTACTAATACGTTCACTACCGTCACATGTATCTGATGACTAGACTACGGCAATTATGCGTTCAGCAGAAATATATATATGAATTTGCAGAAATACAAAACTTTTTAGGATATTAAACTTTAAACTTGTTATTACATTATCTTTTTTATTTCATTATCTTTATATTTTTTATTTTGTATTTTATTTACCTTCTGTTTCCTATAATTGACTTAGAACATTTTTATTTTACATAAAGATCAAATGAATTTTATAATATTCCTCGTTTGGAATTTATGATTTCACCGACGTGTCTTTTTTATATTTTATGAGAGAACATGTTGTATTTAATAGAATGTTACAACTATGACGACTGTTACTGGGGCAAACGTTGTGCCGGACGTGTTAATTTTCTGTTCGAATAACCTGACCGGTTTCAAACCAATGTTTCTCTTGCTTGGCGAAGAATATGTGAAAAATGCATATCGGTTAACGACACAGAACAATCGGTGTTGGAATGAATAGGATCACAATTGTTGCGTGAAAAAACCAGCTGGGAAATCGCTATTGTTGCGCGTGTCTGTATAAAGTGGACGCAGTCGCTTTCAATTTCGAGCAAGTTGTGAGCAACAGGCAATAATCATCGATTCCGCGAACAAAACATGGTTAACCCTCGTTATGTGTCGCATGGTTGATCCGTATAGGAAACATGTGACAATGGCCGCGCGCTCTGAGCACGAGCGTGACAAATACGGCTGAAGTTTACTGTATGTTATATTGCCGAGTATTCTGTTGCAGTCTGTAATGATACGATTCAGTGGGCTAATTTCATAATTTTCCTCATTTCTCGATAATTGTGTAAAATTTACAATTATCCAATTGGAATAATTATGCTGTGAGTTCTTACGTGTCTGCATCAAATGATACTAAATAAACAATATTGCAGTGCAAAAATTTAACAGGTCTGAATACAAAATTTAACGTTCTTGCACGGCTAACAAAAATGTTTAGGCAAGCTCTACCTTAACTCTTGTTTCAATAAATTTGTTCTGAAAATGTAAATTAGCGTGAAGTTCTGTATAAAAAGCTGTTACTTTAAATTCAAATATATCCTGTTCGGCGCTTTCGAAGAGATGTCATTTATATTTAATGTCGCACTACTTTTTTCAATAAATAAATACTAATCTTGATATTAATATATTCCTGAATAAATAAAAATGTACGAGTGGAAGCACGTCCATCATATTTCGTTAATATCTTACTGATTAGTTATCATTTGTTCAGCCGGAAGGTTATTTGATATTAAATATTACTAGACAGTATTGAATACATTTCTGCTGATCAGAACACAGAAGATGTTTCAAATAAAGAATCCATAAAGTACTTGACAAATGATCGTAACTAAATAATGATTGGTACATTGATTGTAAATAAATGCATGCAACGACAAAAGTATTTGAACAATAAAACAAAAAATATAATTTAGAATATATATAACATATTATAAATATAGATATCTTTTAAATACGAATCGGCTGATGTGTCTGTCTTATCTAATTAACATAGGTCCTAAAAGCAATCCTTTCCCTATAAAATTAACTGTTTTTTTTTTATTAGCGTTTCATATCATGATCATATTATATCGTTTCCGATATATTGCAGTTGGAAGTGTTAGTTCAATTTTGTAAACACAAGAGGACACGTAAACACAACGTTGTAAACACAAGGTTGTAAACACAAGTTGTAGTACAAACCTTCAATCCCGTCTATGAAGTGTATACACAGTCAATGTATTGCGAAGAGAACCAGTTACGGTACGGAACAGTAATAAATAACAAAAGTCGATTTTACAGAGAAACAGTTGCTTTAAGGACCTATGTTGACTCGACATTATTCACTCCTCACGGCGAGTACTATGAGCCCTACAAGTATAACATTTGCATGCTAAAGTTACATTTCATATTCAATATTATATATTATGTAGTACATATTAAATATTATCACGGTAAAATTTTTTTTATTAAATCAAACGCAAAAAAGTTCTTATCAAACGATAAGCGATGACTCATTTCATTCGCATAATCTCCGGCCTGTTTGCGAAACAATGGCTAAGGTGCGCCGTGAAGAAGTTCCCAGGACTCGTCTCTCATTCCCGTTTCCGAAAACAGTCGAATAAAAAATCGTGGTCCAAGTTTCCGGTGAATTTTTGCATCACGAATCAGCCGGCCGACTTTTCGGGGGCAAACGGGATCCAATAATCGCGGAGGTAGAATGCTAATTGCGATTGGCACATTCGCCGATGCTAGGTATACCGGCAATGGTAGCCCGGGCAACGTTGCCGCGATCATCCGTGAACAGTGACGCTCAACCGAAGTTTATTTATATGCGGAACGTGGCACGGCCGCTCGTAAATCTCTTGTCACTGGACGAGCTGGCCAATCAGGGCGTAGATGGTGTACACAGATTCCTGTGTCGCAGGAAGAAATTTCGAAATTTCGATCCGCGGCCCGATGCGATGCGATGGCCGGCCGATACGTCGCTCCGCGAGTCCGCGCCGCGCATGTTTATTGTCGCATAATGCATAACATTATGTAAATCACCGTTTCGCCGCTTACACTTGTACGCCATGGAAATAAACCGGTGTCGGCGCGTTCGCGTAACAATCGGGCTCAGATACGACACGGCTGGAGCCGACACCGGTCCCTGCTCGTTCGAAAAACGTAACAAAACCGATCCGCAAGTTTTACGATTTGTTGTCGGTTCGTTTGAACACGAACCATTGCCGTGAATTTTTACCCGAGCCGGTGCACAGCAGTTGAAATGTCCAAGGCAGGCTGAAAGTTTCCGAGGTTGCCACGAAAATAATCCATTAAACAGGTCGCGGGACCGGCTGGCGACTGTCCCTGCAATAAATGTGCGTTTTTGCGTGTCTTAATGCAGGTACTGTCGCACGTACATAACAAAATTTAACACTTTGCCGATCGGAAGCCTATTAATCGGCTTTTTGTCCCGGCACTTACCGACCGATAGCCTATTAGTTTGTTCGTCTATTAAATCTGCTGACAGAATGTGGTTACCCTGTTTTTGTTTTTCTAGCGTTTAGACACCTTCAGCGCCTGACCTGCCTAGTATAATCTGACCCTTAATCGATTGGCACCGAAACAGAGCCGGTATCTATATTTACTGGTCGGTAAAGTGTTAACTTTCTTCGATTCAATGTCTCCTGTAATGTGTTCTGACCTGTGAACAGTAAAATTTTCAATAATGTACAGAGTGTCCCCGAAATATTGTACATCCTTCAAAAGGATAATTCCTGAGATCATTTAAAGCAACTTTTTCCTTTGCGAAAATGTTCTCCGCGGCTTTGTTAAGGAGTTATAAGGGAAAAACGCGGACCAATCTTCTGTTGACCAATTCGCTGAGTCAGAATCCGCCTGCTGTATTCGCGCTCTGATTGGTCCGTATTTCTCGCTTAAAACACATTTACAAAGCCGCGTAGAACATTTTCGCAAAGGAAAAAGTTGCTTCAAATCGCGTCAGGAATCACCCCTTCCAAGGAAATACAACATCTTGGGACACCCTGTATATTTTTCCAGAATTAATATTTTCTCATTTTTCACGACTACATAGCACTACGGGACTCGTTAAGTGGACCAGACGCAAAACCTTTAAAGGATTTAAAAGCTATTATTTTAAGGAAAGAAATTAATATTAGCTTTTGTGTCCCGTAATTGGAACAGACAATTTTTATTTGGCATAAAAACCGCAGTTTATTTTTATCTATACCAAAATGGCCAGTTTTACTGCTGCATAAATCTAGCATTAACTGTGACACTAAAATAGAGTTAAAAAGTTGAAACGATTAATGACTTTCTAAAATAATCACATCGTATAAAAATTGTACAAATATTTCAATACAGTTTATATATATTCTGGCAAACGACTGCAGCAGCGTATTCGTTACTGTACTCGTTACATGTTTGCACAATTGATACCGAGTAATCAATGGGTTCCATATGCATACGTACCATTTACAATCCTATAAAACACATGAAACCGGCAGTTTTATCCAAGTGTAAAATTGGTTTTAAATCACTGCGATGATAAGATATGTCTTGAAAAAATGTGTTCACCTTTTCTCCGGTGTTCATACATCGGTTCATAAAAATCATGAAAATCTTTTGCGAAGGAAGGATATGAATTCGTTTATATGGCGAAGCTAAACGTAACAATTAGCATGGCGCATGGCGTACGTGGAAAATATGCGAGCCATTTGCTCGGCCAGTGAGCGAAAACAATTAAGCACGAGGACCCGACACGCTAGCTCCGGCGCGGCGCTCGCAAACAGAACGAAATAGGAATTGGGATAGGCAGGTCTATATCGCTTTAATAAATGCACCGTGTCTGCAACAGAACCGGCAGATAATAATCGGCGAACTTGCTGCACTTGTTTCGCGCGAAGGCTCAATTAAAAGTCGAAGCGATCGGCAGCCTGTTAATTTAGAAAAATACCGTTACATATTTCAGATTGCAGCAGATTGTCATTTCTTGTTGAAATTTTCATTTCTTTGCCTTCAAGGTCATCTGAAGGTCGTGGTATACTAGGTTGTTGAATTCATCTTGATACGGGCTATAATACTGTTCAGTCAAAACTACAAAGTGCCATTTCACAAAAATAAAGATGACCTTGACAATACTAAACTTTCGAACTTTTTTTGTTGCAATGTATAGCCAATCGAGAACTGATTAACTGTCGTTGAAAATATTTGTTTGTCAGATTATCGCAAGTACTTGAAAAATCGTGAAAAGTTTTACGTGGGACACCACCCTGTACATATATGTCGCCAAGGCCTGGATGATAAACGTCGCGGAATTATGCTCCGTGAAGGGCCGCGAAGCTCGAGAGGCCTCGGACGCCGAGGAGTGTAAACATAACACAGCTAGGATACGTCTCCTGGACGATACACGACGCTGACAAGACCGGTGTTGTTGACATATATCGAGAATTCACCGTAATTACTTTATCGATCCGTAAAAGGTTAGCTATTGCTAACACTACCAATGGCAAATTGGTTTCTGTTTTTTAGTATAATACGGTTCAGCATCGCCCAAAAAAATCAACCTCAAAAATTGCACGAATCCAAAACAGCTTATCTTTGATTATCATGAAGGTGAGAATACAATGATACACTACGTACTCGCTAAAAACAAAGATGTTGATGCGACTTCAAAATATCTAACAGTACCAAAAACAAAACAAAATATCTCGCAGTACCAAACAAACAAAAGTTACAGGGTGGGGGAGGGAGGTATCGTGAAATTTGCATATTTACTGACCACTGTATATTTCAGTGGAAGTGGCAGCGTCATGCGTGACGTAACGTGAAATTTCCGTACTACCTAGGTTGATGCATCGCGTCGCGTACATACTCCGTGTTTCCGGTGTTTTTTGTCGCGGCGAGATCGCCAGTTTTCGCACGTGCACGTGCCGGTGCGGCGACCCGGGTCAGCAGCGTGTTGCATCGTCAACCGTTAGGGCAGACGTCCCGCGGGCCGTAGCAACGTTGCTCGCATTACGCTCGATGTGAACGTGACTTTAGGTGTGAGACGGCTGTCCCGAGCGACGAATTCGCGGCGAAACGCGCGTTCACGCACGCACGTACGCGCGCACGCACGCACGCATGCACAATACACAATACAGGATGCACGCGCACACGTGTACACAATTTCGGTGGCCGGGTGTAATTTCTCGGGAATCGTTTTCGCGACGTTGACAGCTCAGTTATTGGCATTAATTGACGCCCGGTCACTTCTTCCATTAACGGGGCATTTCGCGCGACCGGTGATCGCTTTTAACGGCAAATACGACCGACGCCGAATGCATTTTGATATTTTAAATGGATCCGAACCGGCGGTATTAATTCCGCGATAGATATCGGCAACCCTTTTGTGCTCGTTGATCTGCGCAATGGCGCTAGATATTCGATTAGCTAATTATGAATAAGCGATACACCGCGTCCTTTGACGGCCTGGGTAATTTAAGCCGGTCGGCCGAGGCTTTCGTCCGTTGCACTTCCGGCGCTGCGCTTCCGGTCGCATTCACGTCGAACAAACATACTTGCCATGGAGGATCCGCTGGGATATCTTCCGTTAGTTAAACAATTTCGATCGCAGGCTACCGTGTAATTGTTTCGTCGTACGCGTTTCGCTTAACGGGATTGTTGTGAAAATATATTGTACGAAATGCTCGTTATATTTGTAGGAATATTTTAAGGGAACTTTTACGTTCTAGGTGTGACGTATCGGCTGGCGTGATTAAGCACCGGTTTCGCTAAAATACTTTATTTGACAACTCGACAATTCGCTATTTCGGCAACTCATTCGATCGCGACTCTCGCTCTACTAACTCTCGCTCTACCGACTGACAGACTGCCTGACATCCCTCGCATTCGTCCCTTTTATAATAAGGCCCTCTTTCATTCTTCCTCTATCGCGCTCTCATTCTCTCTCTATCAGTTTCACATCCATTCGGAAAAT